>BSBK01014890.1:0-68735 GCA_027943335.1 Chamaecyparis obtusa | reverse complement strand
TGTTAAATAAAATATTGATTTCATTGGTAGATTTAAACATTTGCATGCTCATATTTCTTATCTTGTGCTTGATGTTGATATTCAACATATTTTCATTACTAATTTACCAAAACACATTAGAGATGAGATATTTCTTTTTGAATTATCCTCTTTTACTCAATTATGTGCATTGCTTGATAATTATCAACTTCAACCGATTGAATTTGAAAGCACCCCTCTAATGGCCTTGGTTGATAAGATTGATGTTGCATCCTATATTTTTCAAAATTTTCAAAAACCTAATGGCTTTATCAAGATCAATAATTCATCAAAAAATATTGATGTGGAAGTGGTAGCAGTATCCAAAGGTGTGGATCCTTTCTCATCTTATATTAGACCTTCTCGTAATTTTAAAACCTTTTCTAAATCTTTGCATAATGTGATGTTGAAGTTGATTAATGCTAATTTCTTAACAATTCCTCCCATTAATCCAATTGATCATTTTAAACAATCCAACAAAATATTTGATCCTAAATATTTTTACCAATACCATCATCAACCTAGTTATGATAATAAAAAATGTCTTTTAAAAAAAAAATCTAATGTTCAAGACCTTATTGATTCTAATTCTATATCTATTGAGGGTGTTAATGATCAAGGAAGAAAATCAGTTTCCCTTCCCAACCAAAATACACAAATTTATACCAATTCTTTACCTTCCCATTCAACCAATGCCATTGGGTCTGCCATTATCTACCCATGTTATTAACTCTCCTACCATTGTGATCTATGATTGTGAGTGTACCAAGGCCAACAATATTATCCACCTTATTGATCAATTCAAACCTAAAACCAAACCAAAAATTCTTTGCAGTACATTTGATCCTATAGAGACTATTAAAGCACCTTATGGTTATTCTCATGGAGTTATTATTGATCTTACTTGCATGGTGAATGTTATAAATGAAGACCATATTTACACTACACAGATCCAACAAGATTTCTATGAATTTTTTTATGTGATGATCAAAATATTCAATGGTTTCACTATCCGACTCATGGCTTCATTAACTTTCTTGTAGAAGTTGGTAAGAAAACCTTAGATTTCACCTTTGTTGTCATCCAAACTTTCGATCAGTTTTAAGTTAGACTTAGCCTTCCTTGGATCACTTCCATTAAAGCTATTGTCTCTCCGGAATCTATAAATACTTTAAATTTCCTCATGGTGGATAAATCATCATGATTAACCATAGTCTCTATCAGCCTTTAGCTACTTGAGGAAACTTTGACCTTGACTTCTTTTGGCCTTCCACACCTCAACTAGTTTAGCATCACAAAGATAGATAATTCTTAACCTATCAAAAATAAAAAATTAAAAAGATTTGTAAATTTATAAATTCCTCTCCTATTGTTCCATCTCCTTTCCTTATCCCTAGACTTCTTCCTACACCTTCGACGCATCCTATTTATGCTTCAGTTACACCTCATATATCTTACATACACTCTATAAATTCTATCTCTGAACCTAGTGTGGTGCCTTTTGATATTCCTCCTAAAGAAGATAAGGACTGAATATTGATTGATCTTAAACCACCTCAAATTTTAAATAAAACCAAATGTAACTATTGTGCTCATGACCGCTACTGTAGACACCATGCTAGAGACTGTGAGAATGCTTCCCAAAACCTTTCCTACTCTTAGACACTGATTGATTCTTTGATTCCCTTTATCCAACCTATGCATAACCCAAGCAAGAAAGTCAATCTTAAGACATTGGAATTACATAAACATGATGATTCTATTCAGATTAGAGATCCTATTTTGATTAATATGGTGAAGAAGATACTCTTAATGATGATTTAAATATTTCTAATGGAAATTATGTTGATGCTAGTGGTTCTAATGATATGTATGAGCTTATTGATAGTAATCATGATTTACGAACTATATTTTCAAAACAATTATCTCTTGCTCCTAGTGATAAACAAATTGACTCATCCTTAGAGCATAGTCCTTGTTTGGAACCAGCTATTATTCCATCTACCATGCTCAATTTTGCTCCTCTTGCATGTTTCCCACCTTCCTTAAATGATAAATACCAAGATGGGGGATAGGTGATATGATTAACTAGCTCCTCTTGTGCAGTGGATTATTTTGTGTTTTCCTATTGTAATGTCCTTCCCCCATGGTATGATTCTTGTTATATATTTTGTTTAGATTTCTTTAGACAACCCTTTTTTCTTTTTTAACATAAGGTGATAAAGGAATCAGCCTATTGTGACATTCTTCTATTTGTATCTCATTTATTCTATATATCATATACATGTTATCTCATGCATGTGCCATTATTCATAAATGTGCCTTTGTGTTGTCTAATTAGGGATGATGCAAAGTGGTAGCTACCATTTTTTTTGGTCTCTAAAATGCTAGCCCAAAAAGACTCTTCTTTTTTATCCCTTATGTGACCTTCTTCTATTGTGCTTGTAATTTTTCTACCTTTCAGGGATGATGACAACGCATTTTGATATAAATTTGATATACATGAGTTATCATATGATCATATTGACCCCAGAGTTTGTAGATCCCTTTTGTGCTCTCTTTTGTCATGTGTTTCATTTTTGTTGGTTTGTCCTTGTTTGGGGGCAATCTCATATTGGAAATGTCCCTTGTGGGTACATGTATGATCCATTAAAACCATTTCTCCTGTTATGGCATTTTCAATCTCTTTAGCATGGGGGAATACACTCTACTCCTTATTTTACATTTTGCACACACACAATGAAATCTCTTATGTGGATGACCAAGGAGATAATGGTTTCCATAGGTTTATCATTTTTTTATCATGCCCTATAAATTATTCATTGCATCCTAAGATTGAACCTTCTTTCATTTAGTCCTTAGACTAGCCACTTTTTTGGATCTCTTAATGGAGACAACCTTTCCTTAAGGATTGATCCCCTTTTTCTCAATGGGTTGACTGGAATCTCATAGCTTGCTAGACTATCAAATCCATATTTTGCATTAGTGCTTTCTCTTTGCATGATCCATGGAAATGCAATACCTTACTAGGCCATTTGGTCATGTCTTTCTATCTCTCTTTTTCAAGTGATGTCTCTTTTATCTTGGTTTTGGATTTTATGGGGACCTAAGTCACTTGGGGACTTGATGTTTCCTTGTCTCCTTAAAAATGATAATTTTTTTCCAATGCATTGATCTACTTTATTGTGAGAATGAGGTCATCTCATACTCCCGCTAAAGTGGGGGCTAAATGTACCATCTTAAAAAGTTAGCACCCATAATTAGATTATCGGTTAGGTCCGATTTTGGTGATTTTAAGATTTTATGTCTTCTATGTTTGATCCAGATATTTATCTCCCCTTGTTCAGACATCTATCATATGCCCCCAACTTCTCATTTCAATGTTGGTGCTTTCTCCTAGGTACATAATGCACTAGGCATTCATTCCAAGGAACATAATTCCCAAGGCATTGTGTTCCCCTATAATTGGGCTTAAATTTGATTTGGGGCCTCTTTGCAATATTTTAGTGGGAAAATTGATCCCATGGTTGACCTAGGTTAATTTTGAGTCTCAAAATGTGTGAGAGGTATATAAACATCATATCTCTCCTGATTTTGAAAACCAAGATCAAGTATTATCATGCATGCATATAGAAATCAAGTGAATTCAAGATTTGAAGAAAAGTATTCAAGATCTAGCATTTCCTCAAGAATCCAATATATTTTGAAAAAAATCTCTCTATTGTAGAAATCTTCTCTCCCATGATGACAAAGTAGAGGAGTTCTCAATCAAGTAAGAAGATCCTTTTTCCATCCACATGCATTCTTCATTCATAGAAATTTATAATCAAGAACAAAAAAATTGAAGATCTAGGAGTGGCATTCATAGATCCATGCATTTATGAGTACATCCTTGATTCCTTTCTACATTCCAAAGCTCAACAATTGCAATTCAAGAAACTTACAAGAATCTTCATAAATATGTGTGATCTCAATATCTATTCATGAAGATGTTTAAAAGATAAATCTAATATTTACCTTTATAATTTCTTTCATTTATGCAATTTTATTTCATTTTCAATATTGATATTCCTCAATAGGGGTTTAACCAAGGCAAACCCATTTCCACAACCTTTTCCCCAGTTTTCTATGTGCAAGATCATGTATTGTAGTTGTCAAGACTAATAAAGAAAGTACAAGACCTATAAAATTACCTGTAAAAGTTTTAGGTAGAATCACATGAAACACAACAAAAATATACAAACCATTCTTGAGAACTAAATGCCTACTCCAATCTATACCCTGCAACATCACTTAAAATTCAAACTACATGTTAGTACAACTTTCTAGTTTCTATTTCAAGTCATTACATGTGTTTGTCAATTTTTTTGTTAGTCTGTATTTCCTGAATCTTGTCAATTTTTATTATTTAGCCTCCTATTTTGAATCATTATATCACTTCCCCTCAAATCCATCTCATCTATATCATAATAAAAAAAGGGTCATTACACTCACTTAGCACTTAAGTCTTACTTAAGCCTATTGGGTCATCTTCCTTCTGATTGTGCATTGGAAAAAGGTGGACAATCCATTGCATTACCTTTTTTTCTCCTTTTTCTTATGTATAAATCCATAGATTGATGTTTGAAAAAGGTTTTCAAGAAGAGCCTTGTCAATTACCTAGGTGTCTAGTAAATTAGAAGCCTATAAACAATGACTTTGTGTTCACGAAAGAAAAAATTATATATTAAATCAATAGATAGGTCATCAAGGTAGATATTATTCCAAGTTTTATATGGTACATCCCTGTAAGGTGTCATAAATATATTATAAGCCAAAAAACATATAGGAATACATGAGTAGAGGTTGAAGACTTCATGTAACATATGAAGGATGTTCATGAACAATTCAACAAGTAGATGAATTGTGCTTACATAAGCATTGAAGGGGCATACTTACTCATAGGGTGATCTAGTTATGGCACATCATACAAAAGATTCATTCCCTAAAGGAATCTTTAACAAACTAAATATCAAGAAGATTTGTTCACATCATATTGAAGATAATTTTTTTGAGAATACTTGAAAAAACAATTTCATAGAAGGGTTGGATATCTCATCAATATTCAGTATTTTTTAAACCTTTATTTCTATCATACACTTCAGGATTTGAAGATTGCAAAAGTAGTGTAAGCACTTGATTAAAGAAAACAGGTTTTAAAAAGATACTAAAAAGGAGTCATGCAAATATTAAGCATGTGCATTGGCAAGAATATTTGAAGTTATGACAAAAAAGATATCTTATTTTTTGGAAGGGTAAAGACATTGGAAAAGGATCATGGATTGTTAAAGTTGAAGTAGACAAGCTTGGCTAGTTAATTTTTTTTTTCATATGGTCCTAAATTATATTCTCCTAGGTTAAAAACTATTTATCAACAATGTTGGATGCAGAAGTATTCTTGGTTCAGCACAACCTTATATCACCTAGAAATATATGTTGTACATTATAGCTCCCCCGCATGCAAGTCTAACTTATGTGCACACTTTATTTTCCATGGTAATTATTTTAGGAAAGATTAACTTGAACATGTGTATGTTATTTTGTTTTGTTTATGTACTCTTGATATCTCATATACATTATTCTTATTGGCACATCATTTGTTGGCCTTTCATAAACCTTATTGATTTGGTACATGAGTCTAAGTGCATCCCAACCCACATGCAATATTTACCTTGCATTAAGCTTGGTACCACCCTTTTTTAGATCTCACACATCCTCAAATAACCTATTTGACCCCTCATTCTAAGACATTTCTCCCCATGTATTTATTATAGGTGTGTACCATTGGAAAATTCAATATATGCCAAAATACCAAAATAAAGACAATTTCACAACTTCTATCATATGTAATGATTATATTCTTTGATTACTTATTAGTTATAGAATATCAAGGAAGTATTATATTCAAATTTATTAAGCAATTTACCAATTGTTCTACTTTCATACTATAACTCTATCGATCAAATTTCCTCCTAACATAGATTATTAGAAAAATGAACTACATTAATCTTTATTTCATGCATGCCTTTTTTTTGGGGGGGGGCAAAATTGGGGTGTCCACCATATTTTATTAATAAAATTGATTCAAGAACTCCCCCATGGAAGAATCAGGAAGAAACCCCAAGATCATTGTTATATACAAGTATAGATTTAATATTTGTTGGTTACAATTGGATTTACATAAGAGGCCTAAAAAGGTGTTGAATCATTATTCAAACATATCCCACATACCAAGAAGTTCAAGTTAAAATATTATGTGCAAATTGAGTACGCATACCAAAAAACCCATCAGCAAGCCAAAAACCAAAAAAATCTTACAATACGAAATTGGCATCGAACTATACAAAACCAACAAAATTGTGGGAGTATCAAACTATGAGACACTTATTCGATCATGTCCATGGTACCCCAATCCAAAGAAGGAACCACTGTAGAACACGGAGACCAGCCCGATTGCTCTAGGGTAGCACCCAATCCAAATTTTGACGAAGCTGAGTGCATAGATTTGCCCTCCATTGAAGAAGCAGGATGCGAGCCATGAGCCAGAGCCATGTCATGAGAGCAGGGTGCATCAAAACCAGCATCATAAATATGTTGATCGCCAGATAGAGACCCACTAGCCGAGTCCAAGGGATGAACATTGAGGTCCGATACATCATCTAACATCCTTGGAAGTTGGCTGCAAATGGGTGGGCTTGGATGAAACATGTTGCCAACCCGAGAAGGGGGAGTATTTGGGAATTTGAAGAGGTCCAGCAATGCATTCACATTAACTTTAATTGAATCCACCATGTGAAAGCCCAAGCGCTGATTCATAGAACGAAGGGCATTTTCTGCATATCTTGCATCCCGTTTCTCCAAATATCATTTTATACTTACATACACCAGCATACAATCATGGTTGGTGAGCAATTCATGATGGGAAAACAAACCACCAACTAGAGCCATACCATGCCAAAGATCATAATTTTGTAGAGCCCGAATGAGCACATTATTTTTCAAATAATTAGGGTTGATTACTTTCTCGGCCAAGGAAATGAACAGGGCCACTGATTGTATGAGGTCCATGGCATTGGACAAGAGTATGGCTACAAGTTGTGCTGGGAAAAAGAAATGGCGCACATGTGGAGCAAGGATTTCTTCACTGATAACCTTGCGGATAGTAGCCCGAATCTCCAGAGAATGGTAGACAAACATGGAATCAAAGGAACCCTCATCAATAATCGTAGGCAGCACCTCCTCCAACCCAATATCTTGCAGCCTCATTATGTAGTTTCTCAACAAGATATCATAATGATACCTTCCGCATTGTCTGCATTTCAAATTCTGAACAACCCTCAACTCCATTGATGCTATGCGAGTGATACAAAATGACTGAGGTGAAAATGGGATTGGGAAGATATTTAAAGCTATCAAAGCACACCCTTTACTTAAGCCATAAATTGCAAAATCATTCGAATCTCCTCAAATCTTTGAGATGAAATGAGATGATGCCAGTTCGTACCTTGGAAATGAAAATTCCCATATAATATTTTGAGAAAGTACATAAATGCAGCTCACAAAAATCCCACACATGCAAGAAAATGATATAAATGTAGGGGAACAAAATTTGATGACATATCATCTGTGGAAATTTAATCTAACACTAATTCTTGAATAGGTACGTAGCCTGCCACACACATTTAGTACTAAACCACCATCATGCAAAATACATCATATATGTACTTAGTGTCCACTTCATCAATCAAGTATTTAATTTTCCACTTTCACATCCATTTCTACTGAAGAGATTTCTTTCATATCCACATAAATCAATTCCTAAAGTTTAATGTCCTACTTGATGATGTCATCTGGTGCAAATGAAGTCATATCGTGGCCATCGTAGACCTTATTGGCAAGGTGGTCTGCCACCGTGTTCCCTTCATGAAGGGTATGGGAGATGTATATTTCATCAAAGGAATCTAATATGAGCCAAATTTGACAAAAGATATATGCTAACTACCAACTGTGTGTTTCCTATTTTATACAAGTATTAATAATGATCAAAGAATCACTCTCTACTTGAATTCATTGAAATCTACCTGCTCTAGCCAATGTGAGGCCAATAAATAACCCATGAGCTTCAGCCATATTATTTGTACCGCGAGGAAAAGGGTAATATTTTAATGCTATGACTACTCCATGATGATCTCGAATACACACACCTACACCTGAATCACCTAGGTTGCCTCTGGAAGATCCATCAAAATTTAACTTCACAATCCCTTCAACTAGAGGAATCCAGCGAACTAGTTTGCAATCTTGTGGATTTGAATTAAGAGATCGCTAGCACCAACCAAATGGTACTTGAATATGTTTCCATTCCCTTGATATCACACTATCCCAACTTTTCATACATAGATTACACTTGAGCTTTGAATGATTGGAATTCACCATTTCAGATATTGACTTTTCCAAATTAGAAAGTACTACTTGAATTGTAGAAGAAATTTTGCAGAAGATTCTTTTGTTATGCTCCCACCAAATTGCCCACACAACTAGAGCTAGGATACATGTCCATAATGTAGAGAAGAGGGAATCTAGATATAATTCTGGCCATGACTAAAACAAATCCCAAAGACTGCTTGGCAAAGGTGACGAATAGTGAAGTTTCCTCAACACAAATATCCAGCAATGTTGTGCAAATGGGCAGGTTAAAAATAAATAATCCACACTTTCTCTATCATGACCACATAGAAAACAATTAAAAGGTTGTGCAATCTTTAATTTGTGTAGTCTGTCACTTGTTAAAACCCTATTTTTCAATGCTAGCCATAAGAAACATCCTACTTTGGGTAGTGTTAAATGACTCTAGCAGAATGTGAAATCCTGAGAAGGTGGAGAGTTGATTTCCTATTGTTGGATAATGTTATACCCATCCTTGATGTTATAATTGCCCTCATTCCCAGGGACCCAAAGCACCTTATCATCAGAGTTTGATAAGTATACCACTTTTTTTGAAAAGATTTTTTCCAATAATTTACACTCCAAGGGAGGAAGATTCAATTTTGATGGATCTTTCTAGATCACCTTTCTTGAGTGTATAGAAACTGCAGACACAAAGTTTATCAGAAGTGATCCCCACACATTGTCAGATGCAGTTACAATGCTATCAACACCAACCGTATTACTTAATGGTGAAGCCTCGTTCCATGAGTCATGCCAAAATTTAAATTGAGAACCACTATTAACTTCCCAAGATATATGGTTAGTTACTATCTCCCTTGAGGCCATCATGAAGTCCTAGATTGTTGATCCTTTTGGGGGATCAAGGATAGTCAGGATTCTAGCTAGGTTGTTGTTATCTAAATATTTTTGTTGCATGATTTGACACCATATATTTTGGGGCTTAGTGTACATTTTCCAAATCATCTTTCCTCCAAATGCTTTATTCCATTTATGAAGATCATGAATCCCCGCACCACCAAGTTGTTTTGTTTGTGCCATACAATCAAGTGAGACCAAAGGAATTTTCTTTTCTCCATTCATGTTTGCAGTCCATAGGAATTCTCTCAAGATATTTTGGATGGAATTGATAACTGAAGGAGGAGCTTTGAGAACTGATAGGTAATAGTTTGGTATTGCTGAAAGCATAGTCTTAATAAGAAGGATTATGCATGAAAGGGATAGCCATCTTGCTTTCCAAGCAACAACTCTTGATTTGATTCTGTCAATAATGGGTGCCCAATAAGTTGTTCTATTGGCTTTGACAAAGAAAGGAATCCCCAAATAGATTGATGAGAGGAAGTCTACTGAAAATCCTAGAATATTGACAATCTTATTGGATACTATTTGATTTGTATTGAACAAGTAAATCTTAGATTTCTGCGAGTTCACTTTCTGATTTGAAATTGAGGTGTACATATCCAAGGAGTGTTTAATCTATTTTGCTTCTAATACAGAAGAGGCTCCAAACAGAAGGGTGTCATCCACGAATAGGGTGTGGGTAATGAAAATGTTTGTTTCACTAATACGAGCACCTTGCCAGAGTCCTAAAGCCTGCATATGTTGAATATGTCTACTAAAAGATTCAGCCATCAGAATGAAAAGGACTGGGGATAAAGGGTCTCCTTGCCGAACCCCTTGTGTGGATGAAAAGAAACCCATAGGAACTCCGTTAATCACTACTAAGAACCAGGCCCCCGATACATAGGCTCAAACCCATTTACACCACACTTTGGAGAATACAAATTTGTGTAAGACTTTAAATAAAAAATTCCAGCAAACCCTATCATATGCCTTCATCATATCCAACTTAATGACAAAATTTGGAGATTTGCTTGCATTAATGGAATGGAGTGTTTCATGTGCCACTAGTGCCCCCTCCATTGTTTCCCGACTAGGGACAAAACCACCTTGTGGTTGAGATACTAGACTTGGAACCAAATGTTGCATCCTAAGATATATGGCTTTCGTAATGATTTTGTAAACCATATTGCACAAGGAAAAGGGTCTAAATTCCGCAAAAGTTTTAGGTGCTTTCACTTTGGGAATAATAGCTATATTGGTAGTATTGAAGTATTTTAGCATGGACTTACTAGATCTAGATTCTTCAATAACTCCCAATAGATCCCACCCCACTATGTCCCAGCATGCTTGAAAGAAAAGAGCAGTGAATCCATCCGGGCCTGCTGCTTTATCTGGGGGAAGGGAGAAGACTACTTTCCTTAATTCCCGAATTGTGAATGGCACCATTAACTTGATGTTTTCTAATTCTATAACAATAGTTGGTATGGCAGTTAGAAGCTCAGTCTCCTAGGTATCTGAATAAGTAGGTAGATTCTGGGGGGCCAACAAGGTTTTAAAGAATCTCACCCCTTCATCTTGTATGCTTTGAGGATCTATAATTAGAATACCTGTTTCTGCATTGTTAATAGAGAAAATCCGGTTGGCTGCTATTTTCTATTTAGCTGAGGCATGAAAGAACTTTGTGTTTTTATCCCCCTCTTTCAGCCATAGTTCCTGAGATTTCTGCCTCCAATAAATCTCTTCTCTACTACATAGTTCTTCCCACTCCATAGATAGGCTTTTCTGAGCAAGGAAAGAATCATTATCTATGCCATGTTTGGTGATCTTGTCCAGCACCTCTTCTAACTTTTGTTTTACAATCTCCTTTTCTTTAAATATATTCTTGAAGACTACTTCATTCCATTTTTTAATTTGAGCTTTAGTATATTTCAACTTGATTGCAAATTGATGCATTTTAGTTCCAACCAAGTGAGGGACAATCATCCACCATTGTCTGATTAGTGGTAGAAATGATGGATGTCATAGCCACATTCTTTCAAATTTGAAAGATGGTTTATGAGGATGGCCGAGAGACTGAATTATCACACACTTGGATGCTGATAGGAAAGTGATCTGATCCTAGTTTTGGCAGAATGTCTAACTGAAAGGAGGACTTGGTGAGATTCCAATTCTGTGATATTAAAAACTGATCTAGCCTCACAGAAATTTGAGCAAAATTAGATCTTTTATTGGTCCAAGTATAAGCACCTTTACTTGGCTCAATGTCTACAATATTATTATCTTGTACAAAGTGAGAGAAATCTTGTATTGTTTTCAAAGGCGGACTAATGCCACCACATTTTTCAGACAGTTTTAAAATAGCATTAAAATCACCCCCTATAATTATGTGGTGCAACTGATGTGACTGGATCATATGAGTCAACTTCTGCCAGACTCTCTTCTTATCCATCGTAGCTGTAGGTCCATATACATTAATCAAAAGGAATTTTTTTTCATAACAACTCATGCTTAATGCTTGCCAATTATCTGCTCAGTTTGTGAGCTAGCCTTGAATTGACTTGGGATCCCATAGAACAGCCAGGCCCCCAGAGGCACCCATTCCTGGTCTTTGGACTGATTGCCAGTTTGACCATTTCCCAATTGTTTTATCAAAGTTATCTTGACACAGTTTTGTTTCTTGCAACATAATGACATCTACTTTCATAGAATCCAGATCTTGCTTGATTCTACCCCTTTTGTCAGAGGTGTTTAAACCTCTAACATTCCATGAGATAATCTTCATGATTGACAAGGAGAACTCATCGTTCTCCTTGTCATTCTTTTTGAAGGTGTGAACTTGCCATCCAGAGTAGATTGGATACCTGCTACAATTTCAACTTTAGTCTGAGTATTTTTGGGTTTTCTGCCTCTTTTTTTCAATGTGGGCTTGACCTGGATGGCCTGAGAGGGGTTTTTTTGAATAGTCAACATTGTATTATTGCATACTGATTGTGTTGAAATCTATTTAGGATTTGGAGTTGTGAAATCTGGATTGTATTCTACTATCTCTTGGGCTTCACCCTGATCCAAAGTGACCTGATCTGAACTTTGAGCTATCAATCCTTGATCCTAATTCCCAAAATTCATCATCTCCTCATGGTTTGAATTCATAAAGGTATTATCTCACATCCACTCTCCAACTTGCTTAATTAGAATCTCATTCAATTTATCATCATGCTCAATATCTAGACTATCCTGAATAGTCAAAAGACTATGAATGTCATATGGATCTTGATATTCCTGTAAATCCACAGATGGTTTTGGTTGGCAATTCTGGCCAGAGGGTTTTGCTAGCAAATTGTCAACTTGATCAACATACTCAAAAAATGTTGAACTTGATTGAGTGTTAATAAGGTCAATTTCATCAAGCAGCCCCTCTTCTGCTACTATCTCAAAGATCAATTTGGTGGCCAATTCTGCAATCATTGGATCTGATAGATGCTGAGCTTTCAAGTCAATGACTGCTTGTTTACTGAGTGAGTCTTGTATGTTGATGATATTAATTGGGGAATTTTGATACATTAGCTAATGTACAATGGTGTTAACGTTTGAAGAATGCAACATAGGTTGATCCCTTAGGATAAGAGCTGAAGATGATGAAACTGGATTTGGCTTAGGATGGGCAATCTGGCAACGAACTGACAATTTTCTGATCTCAAAGCTAAATAAACTATACATTTTATGGATCTGTGAAAGTAGCCTTTGATTGGAAATATTAATCACTGAAATCAACCTTTTATCTATTATAAGTTCAAATGATGGAGAGGGGGTCTTGGCTTCAATAACTAATTTGATAATGCTAAGGTCCTTGTGTAGGACAACTTCATCTCCCTTATGTTGAGTGACAACCTATACAGAGCAGTCTACTGGATTCAAGCAATGATCCCCACATACAAGGGTCTTAGTGTGCTCTAACATCTTGCATTGTGTGGTAAAATGACCTAAGAAGTTTTGATACTTTTGACAAATGTTTTCATCCTCTAGAACAATGTTTTGATCCAATATCCCCCATTTTGACTTGATCTTGATTTGATTTGGTGTCGGCTTTGAGGGACAGAGTAGCACACAAATGCGAGTATCACGATGTGGGTATTCAAATGGAATGAGATCATGCTTGACAAAGATGCTGATTTTATTGGCAATGATTTCTACAATTTCCAAATCTTTGTATTCTAAGGGGAGCGATGGGAGGGTAATCCAATATGGATAGAAACAACATTCAGATTTAATCGGCTTAAAGTTTGGCGTCCATACCTGAGTGAATAAACCATGGCCATTACAAAACCACCCTTTATAGTGATGAATGATAGCCCTAAAATTTGCTGATTCAAAAGAAGTTACAAAAATGCCTAAAGCTAAATCCAATAGAAAGATGTCTGATAAACCCTTCCAACTATCAAATGCCCAATTTTTGATAACTAAAAACTTGATAGATTGATTTGAAAGCTTATCGATTAGCGTTGTATCCTGCAAAGCTCCGATAGGATTTTGTAAGAGCTGTTACGAAAGAGTGATCTCGAGTGCTTCTTGGGTGCCTTTATTCATAAATGGGCCTACACGGTAATGAAGTCCAAAATCTGGAGAATGACCATCTTTGTGCAAATGGGTATGAGTAGAAGGGTTTTGGTTTTGAATGGGCCTCCAAAATTTATTTGGTTTGAAGGATGCTCTAACACAGGGATCTTTTGGTGCTACCTTGATATGGTTTTCAGGGATGTGCGCATACCTGATTTGCACAGGAGATCTTGGAGGGGTCCCTTCACAAATGTCAAAAACTAGCTAATCCTTGATATATTTGCCCTTCCTGCGCTGATCAAATGTATTTCTCTTATTAGAACGAGTCGCATTAGAAAAGCCCCTCTAAAGATTAGGTTGATTCTTCTGATAAGCTGCCAATGAGTGATGAAGGGGAGCCATCAATCTAATATGTGCTTGGTGGGATGACTCTCCATGCTCAAAACTTGAAAAATATTGAAGCTCGTCTTGCGCTTTCTTACCTTGGTGCAGCTGAGACTTCTGTGACTTAATCTGAAACCTAGGGTTAACGAAAAGGGTTTCGCAGGCTGTACTATGGCTTTTCCAAAAAAAATAGTGGTATTCAACTTGCCCTTCAAATTGTTTGGAACATTCTTTTCCACAAAATGACAACGAAGAAAATCATTGGGCAGATAACTGTTGGGGCTGGGTTGAGGGTTTGCAGGTTGGACAAAAGGGATTCCATGAAATATTTTCACCATATCAGACTGCATACCCTGCCACCCACCTATTGACTGCTGATGATGATGCCCTCTATCAGAGCGATTGTCAAGGCAGAACTGTTTGAATTTCTGACTCTGTGACTGCAACGGTCGTCTCCTCCCCACCTACCACCATTCCTGCTCTCCGCTTGCTGCCATCATTATTCTTAAAATTATTGTATCTGAATATGCAAATCTTAAGGTAGTTGAAATTGCATCTCCAAATAGTTGAAAGAACTGTTTGAAATAGCATGCCTTTTTTTTTTCTATTTGATGCTTTAGTATTATTTTTGTTTATTTATTTGTGGAGGTCAAATAATTGGAAAATTTTGCATAGAGTGTTCTTGGGAAAGAAGAGGCATGAAATTGGATTTTGGAAAAGATTAAGTTGATGTAATTTAGTGTAGAGATTACATACACATTTCTCAAGTGTTAGGTAGAATAGCGTTTTTAATTTTCACATATTAGTGGCTAGTTTATAATTATTTCTAAACTTCTATAATTTAATCACTTATTTATCTTATTTGATCTCGATTTTATTTTCTAATGGCTTTCGTTTGAGTGCTTCATATGCTTGTGGTTTAGTTGCTAAATTGACCCATATTCATTTATTGCACCAATATGGTTATTTTAGAAAGCACAATGGAGCTTGCTTTTTATGAGAAGAGAACTCTTAATCATTCCTTGACAATAACAAGCTCATGTATGTGATGAAGATGCAAAGTTTGATATCTTGGTTACAATAGTGTAGAGCCTAAGTGAACTTGTGAGTGCTATTCTTACATTCCCATAATTTATCTTGATGTTAAAATAATGACCTAAAAGAGTGGCATATGAATAAACATGATAATAATTAGTTTTAGGAAAGATCAAATTGTAGATCAATACTTTTCAAATTTAAATGATATGACTAAGTAGCATTGAATGGTTTGTTTCATACACTAGGTTGCACCTTGAGATACAATCTAAGGTAGAAAGAGGTTATGACTAAGGATTCATTTGAACTAAGAGGATTTGTAGTGGTAGTGGTTGCATGAATTTTTTTGAGGTCAAAGTCAATTTATGTGTCAAATAAATCAAATTAGAATGTATGATTGTGCATTTACAACCATATGCTCAAAGAGGCATAAAAGGAAGGAGCAAAACCACATGATATGCACATCTATCCCTTACTAATAGAAATGTGTGAAAGATCAACATACATTCTAAAAATAATATTTTAAATGATAAACCAAACAAAGATACTTTTAAAAAAAATAATTAAAATAAAATAGGAAGCTTAATTTAGTTGAAGGGGTTAAGCCCAATTGGTTAAGTTAATGGGGTTTTCATGTCAGATATTTAAGTTATTACTAAATCCACTTCTCATTGTGACATGTTGATTTTATTAAGGGGTTAACTACCACATCTAATTTTATGTGTAGTATGTTAATTTTGATGGAACTATTGACTCTAAGTTTACAATTTATTTCATGTGTCAAGTAATTTTTTTAACATGATTGGTGATGTTAGCATGACTCACCCTTTAGCACCATGTAAAATACTTTTGGCCCATGGCTATGAACTGGTGAGGTCACAAATAGGGCACCTCATCCCCATTTAAAAATGTTGAGGCTCAAACCCACGAGCACATTAGATTAGTGAAGACACAAACCTGTAATCTCAATGACACAGAAGAGGTTTTAATGTTGATGGTCACAACAACACTACCACTTAACCAACACACTATAAGAAGAACCTGACTCTAAATTTATAATTATTTCTATTAGATAAATCTTATTAATTACCATAACTATTCCAACAATCAAAACCAAATACACCTCTTAAAATAAATTTAAAAACATGGAGCCTAATCCTAACATCAAAATCAAAAGTCTCTCCACATTAAAAAATTAAAAAAGAAAAGAGCTCAAATTATTAGTAAGGGAAGACCAACTATTACCCCCCAAAAAAACCAAAAACCAAAAACCACTACACATCTAGTGGCACATAATGCTATAATAATTAACAGAAACAACACATCGCACTAACAACCATTACTTTCGCAAAGTGGAAATAATTGGTAATAACTAGCTTATATATATTTATATATATAATACACTGAGAGTAATCCTTCTCGAGGCGCCTATTGCAACTTGCAATTTAAAGAAAATAGGCGCCTCGAGAAGGATTACTCTTGGCGTATTATATATATAAATATATATAAGCTAGTAACAATGACAACGCAACACGAAAGACATTTAATATTTTATATTTTTTAAAATAATTGTTGTAAGGGTTTTTAAACCTAGCTGGTTAGGTTGGATTACATTTGCAATTAGTATAAATATAATGGTTAGGTTAGTGTTAGGGTATGTTAAACTATTATAATTAAGGTCAGTGTTAGGGGAAATGTTAGGTTACATTTAAGAAATTTTCTTGGGATATTACTTATATTACAGTTAAGGTTAGTCATATTGGTAAGGTTTAAGTTATTATTAGGGATAGTGTTATTATAATGGTTAAGGTTAGTGCTATTGCTAGAGCTGAGGTTAGTCATATTGGTAAGGTTTAAGTTATTATTAGGGATAGTGTTATTATTATGGTTAAGGTTAGTTCTATTGCTAGAGCTAAGGTTAGTGTTACGAAAATTATTATTTTACATTTAAGAGGTATGTTAGGGAAACTGGTCCAATTATGATTAAGGTTTATGCTATTGTTACAATTAAGGTTAGTGTTAGAGTTATGGTTAGGTTCAATGTTTTAAATAGGGTTATTGGTAATGATATTATTAAGTATTTCAGTAATAGAAAATTGTGACAACAAGGGCTAGTAATAGTGTTATTGTTACACATAAAGTTAGTGTTAGGGGAACTGTTAGGTTCCATTGAAGAAGTTTGTTAGGGTTCATGTTACTATTATGGTTAAGGTTATTGTTAGGGTTAGTGCTCGTATTCGGATAAGGTTAGTGGTATTTTTGCACTTAAGGTTAGTGTTAGGGTAATTGTTAGGCTATATTTTTATGTGGTTTAGGGGTATCATGACACCTACAGGTAGTGTTTGTGATATTGTTATACCTAAGGTTAGTGTTATGGGAACTGTTAGGTTGCATTTAAGAAGTTTATTCGGGTTTGTGTTATTAATACGGTTAAGGTTAATGAAAGTTTAGTGGTATTGTTACAATAAAGGTTAGTGTTAGGGTAGCTGTTAGGTTTTTTTATAATGTGGTTTAGTGGTGATGTGACACCTACAGTTACTGTTAGTGATATTGTTATATGTAAGTTTAGTGTTATGGGAACTGTTAGGTTGCATTTAAGAAGTTTGTTATGGTTCGTATTATTATTATAGTTAAGGTTATTATCATGGTTAGCTTGCAATTTCATTAAGGTTAGTTTTAGGTAATTTATTGTTATGTTATATATTATAATCAGGTTTAGTGTTAGTGTTATTATTAAAGTTAGGGTTAGTGGTCCTATTACAATTATGGTTACTGTTATTGTTATAGTTAAGGATAGTGTTAGGGTAAGTGTTATGTTAAATGTTGCAATTATGGTTTGGGTTACATTCCAAAATTATGTTAGGGTGTGTTGATTAAAAATACAAATAGTATTAAAAGTTTGATTGAGAAATGATCACATAATCTTGAACAATGAAGAGTCTAGTGCAACCTTTATTTAATGGAACAATTAATTATCATAAAATGTCGGCCAAATGAATTTAAGAACCATAAGAAAGTTTAAATAATGATGTAATCATGTTAGATTGAGCATATGTGAACAAACTTGTATAGGTTAATGATATAATAATTTAAGATAATTATGACATAACCTAGGAGAAGAAATAATTCTTTATTTTATAATAGGAAGTTTGAAATACATCATAAGAGTACATCATTGATTTTCAAGACATCTAAGTCTAATTTCTTCTGCTTTTCTCTTTGAAAGTTGTTTCCCACTTTTCATTTTTTCATAGCGGTCATATGTGAAGGGTGGCATTATTCTCAAGCCTTCTACAGACTTTACACGAGATACAACAACAAATGTCAATCCTGCTCTTTCTCTTGGACCTATATCAATCGTGGCTTTTGAAAGAGTTAGTCCTTGAGATTTATGAATTGTCAATGCCCATGCTAACCTTAACGGTAATTGGAAGGTCCTGCCCCTTTGTAATGGTGCTACTGGTACTATTTTTGGATGGCGATCATCATATGGTATTCCAGATTAATTATCAAATTCAACTGTGACATATGCTAGTGGTTCTGGTGGACCAGTTCCGGGTTTGTAGACAATATTTCTAATTTATCCCAATGCTCCATTGACAAGACCAACTTCTATCCATAGATTTGTAGTCAACATTACCCTTGAATTGGTACTGAACAATAACTCTATATCAAGTTCTTCAGTTGACCAATCTTCATTTGTATTACCATTCCTTGACTTAGTTGCAAGACTACATGCAATAGGATGCCTTAAAGAATACAACATTCTCATGTTATGGTTACGAACATTGTCATTTGTAGAGAACAAATGCACTGTCTTATCAAACTCATCATTGCTTGCAGCATCTAACCTTACAGGAGTTCTTGTCATAAGCAAGTTCCAATCATCTATTTTTGGATCTGCATCTCTCAGATTTGTGAGAAGATGACAAAATCTTTGTTGGTGGACGTTTTGTCCATCTTGCCTGAATACTTTATCTAGTGTAACCACTATCTTGAATTCATGCCACAGTAGCTTTGCCTGTCTGTTGCTATCATATGCCAGTCTATCATTGACAGGAGGTAACTGCCCCAAATCACCAACCAAAATAATAGATACACCTGAAACAAAGTTGGATAAAATTAAATTTAGAGCATTTAGTAATATCATAACATGATATTATATATAAGTATTAAAAGACATTAATAGCATGATTAAGAATAAGGAAATGTATACCTGCAAAGCTAATGTCAGCACTTTGTGGGAAGGCTTGTCTGAGTCGAGAATCAATATTTTCGAGCAAGTTTTGACCAATGAAGCTCATTTCATCAATCAAAATATATTTGATATGTTCCATTTCTTCTAGAAAACTCGTAAGCCTTTTCCCTTCTAGCTGTGCAAAATCTGTAATGGGTATTCACAACTTTGAATGAATGGTAGAGGCTCCTATATTGAAAGTTGCAACTCCAGTTGGTGCAAGTAATAGAAGTGGAGAAGCATTTGGCATCGCTACCATTCGGAGAGATTGACTGATTTTATTAAGGGGTTAACTACCACATCTACTTTTATGTGTAGCATGTTGATTTTGATGGAACTATTGACTCTAAGTTTACAATTTATTTCATGTGTTAGGTAAATTTTTTAACATGGTTGGTGACGTTAGCATGACTCACCCTTTAGCACCACGTAAAATACTTTTGGCCCATGGCTATGAACTGGTGAGGTCACAAACAGGGCACCTCATCCCAATTTAACAATGTTGAGGCTCAAACCCACGAGCACATTAGATTAGCGAAGACACAAACTTGTAATCTCAATGACACAGAAGAAGTTTGAATGTTGATGGTCACAACAACACCACCACTTAACCAACACACTATAAGAAAAACCCAACTCTAAATTTATAATTATTTCTATTAGATTAATCTTATTAATTACCATAACTATTCCAAGAATCAAAACCAAATACACCTCTTAAAATAAATTTAAAAACATAGATCCTAATCCTAACATCAAAATCAAAAGTTCCTCCACATTAAAAAATTAAAAAAGAAAACAGCTCAAATTATTAGTAAGGGAAGACCAACTATTACCCCCCAAAAAAACCAAAAACCCAAAACCACTCCACATCTAGCGGCACATAATGCTATAATAATTAACAGAAACAGCACATCGCACTAACAACCATTACTTTCGCAAAGTGGAAATAATTGGTAATAATTAACATTTGCATTTGGATGGAGTGGAGAAGAATAAAGCTGTACAAAGATGTCATGCGTAGGGAAACTAGGCATTATGTGTTCTTTTTCTTGGACATCATTAGCAGGCGTTGCCTTAAGTGGGGAAAGTACAACATCACATGTCCTAAACACATTCTCACATCCATACAAAGTACAATATTACAAATAAGTTGCAATATTACAATATACACATGGATACTTTTACATCCACATACTTTCCCTCACCCCTTTCAAGTGGGTCACTAGTGCATTTTTTTTTCTACGAGCTCCTTATTAAGTGGATGACTACTTTATGGAAGAGCACTATATTAGGAAAGCACATAAATCACTTTTTAGCACACTTTTTACAACCTTCATTGACCCTTAAATGCATAGGTCAATAAGTCAATTGACATTTGATTAGCCATCTTTTTCAAGAGTTTGTGAGGAATGATGCACTAGAAAACTCAACCAAAGACTTCATAGCCATCTCCAAGTCTATCACTAAAGCACACTCACACTCCAACTGGAGGAATATGCTCTCCTACATTCCAATAGAGTACCTCATACAATGTTCCTGTCACAACATCCCATCCACATCACTTTACAGGGTCACCATCTAACATCTTTTATCCCAAACACATCACATCCATGGAGGGGCTTCCTTAGTGGGTTTCATCATTCTTTAAGGCACATGAGCATTCATTTCTTGAGCCACTTACCACCATTAAAAAAACATTACTATGAAGTTTAGACTTTTGCCCTTTTATCTCTTTCCATCTAGGATTAGCAATACAATAACTCATTATTTCTCTTAGACAAAAAGATCATTGGGGAACTCAACTAGATGCCTACGTTCCTAATGAAAAAACAAGCTTCAATTACTCATGAAAGACTTTTGAAGTGACACTAAACTTTGTTCCTATCTTTGTTTGGAGATTAATGCAAATTAAAAATGAGGGTCACCTACAACGAGTGGATGAGATTTTACTATCTTGTCTTGTTTTTTGTGAAAAATATCTTTTGTAATCTTATATCATAAAGGTCATACGTGTGGGTCCCTAACTCCAAAATACTTATAATATGTCACAAATAAGTTCCACCCGAGTACTAAATTTAAGGCTGTATTACTCTAGTTATACTTTTGCTTCATAGAATACAATCAAAATTTTAGCATGACTATATCACATGAAACAAATTTTGAAAAAATTACATCATGCTTTGATAGTCTTGAAGTGTTTGAGAGCCTTTGTTGTTATATCCCTGGCTCTTGTGGAGTGGGTCTCCCTTCACACTTGTGTCACATCACTATGAGATCTATGAGATTCTAAGTGCCTTCACATTTAGTATGTCCTCACTCTCATCTTTTAGACAATATGGGGCATTTATAATGGTTAAAGTTGGGTCTTTTACAATTATCAGAGATGTCTCTAAGAATATGGGGAAGTTTATGGAAATGTTTTGATTAATGGTAAAAATAGGTTTTGAAGGTTATGGAAATGTTATGATGATATTTGTTTTCAAATTTTGATTTGATAATGTAATGACGTTAGATTTGCCAATGGCATAAGATTTGTAATTTTATTATGTAGGTCATATTTCCTTCAAATAATCTCTATTTTTTAGATACTTTTTTTTAGAAACCTTGTAATATTAAGCTATTTAGAATTAGGATTTGGTCAAGGATTTTTTTCTCTTTAATTTTTAAAATAGTCAGTAAATTAATTTGTTAAATTGAGTTCTATAAGCATTCTTTTGGTCTTTCTCTTGGGTTGAGTTAGTATAATATTGAATTCATAGTCTTTTTGCTTCTTGTCATGTATAATTTTTATTCTTGGGAAATGTTTTTTAGAGATTGGGCTCCTTGACCTACTTAAATGATCATTTATTAAACTTTAGTCAATTTGTCATTCTCTTTTAGTTTCAGAAGTTTACGGATTGTGTTATCTTTCTTGAGAGGATATTGATTTTAATTTTATTAACTATAAAGGTCAAAGTGGTTTCTTCTATTTTCTTTATATTTAATCTCAAACAAAAAAGATGATGTTAAAATTCCAAAAATTACAAGGATTGTGAGAGCACCGTGTTTATTATGAGTCATGTCAATAGATGGTACTAGTCAAATCATGCATCAAGCTATTCGTAAGCAAAGTCATGATTGCTCTTGTAATTGTGGTCATTTCTGGTCACTGTCAAAGCAACACAAGTCATTTACCTCCTCTCTGGAAAGGCATTTATCTCCATACAAGTTGTGGTCAAGAATTCTCCATTAACATTAACTCAAATAAGAAGAATCATCACTAAATTAAGATGTTTTGATCTTCATAATTGTACATGATCAATTGATGTCACATGATAAATAAGAATTTCCTATATATCAAATAAATACATCTAACAAATAATCTTGAAGTCTAATGATCTTCCACTATACTTCTTATTACAACAACTTATATTTAATAATTTTATATTAATATAAACATTCAAGAACATATATTTTTTTAATCCAATATACAAACCAATTATACAAAGCTTTTTGATGCTTAATATAAAATATCAAAAATTCCATTTCTTAATTATGTAATTCACTTCATAGAGATATATACACAAGAATAAATAAATATATACACAAAGTGTATCCCCACCATGTCACTACAAAAGCTTAAATTCTTGTGAACAATTATACTCACCACTCTATTTATAAATGCACGTGATTCAAATAAGGAGGCGGCCAAAGAATTTTTTAATTTTATACACAAATTTATTTGATTTGTGTTCATCCTCCATATCCCTTTAAATGGCTAATTGTTGATGCATTTTACTTTACCGACATTGCGAACTTTAAGCCCACAAAAAATGTAACCTCCTTTATGAGCCAACAAGTAAAAGAACATAAAAACATGTGGAATTCAAGTACTCGAGAGGGTAGCTAAATGCTTTTGTTTTTATGAGTACTCATAAATTTGTGGTCCATGTTTATGTCAGGCCCCCACATTGGAAAGGATATCTCAAAACAATGATGATGATGTCATTTTAAAGAATTAAATATGATGGTTGATTATTATATTTTTAATGAAATTTATTCTAAATTAATTAAGTCTTTTCATTTATGATATTTTTTTTTAACAAAATTTGATTATATTATACTAGCATATGATTATTCACCATCAAATTTAAATTCTATTGTGCCAATCTAATCCATTTTGTTTTCATGATGGCTTAGATTTGTTGTGGCTATCTTAACATGGTTCAAGGAGAGATAATCATGACTTGAGATCTGATGTTTTAATACTCAATTTCATTAAATTAGAGATGATTATAATTACTAACCAATCTATTATGAAGTGTATTATTAATCAACTTCTACAATATTGAGATTATTAAATATATAGTTAATATGTATCACTTATAATATAATGATTCTACTAAAACTTTTCTATTTTTTGAGAATAAATAATTTTGAACTTCTAATCGCATAATTGAGTATACATTTGTGCAATTAATAAACCATAACTAAATACATCTAATTATAAAATCCACTTGATCATAAACAAAGGAAACCAGATTATGAATGACAATAATATAATTGCTAAATAAATAATACAACATATGAAAAATAAAGATTTCTAGTCTAAAATTTGTTTCTTAACTTAAAGATCACAAAATGAATTATATTTCCACTTTTGAGAAAAAAAAGTATGAATTTAATTTTGTAAAATATTTTATTTTAAATTTTAGTTTTACCATCTATATCTATATATAAATAAACATACATAAAATAAAATATTCATATTAATAAGAAATACAATATATTATGTCATTTCATTTTGACATTCTCTTCATTTTGTTTGCTTTTATTCTTAATGTATCCAAGAATATTAAGAAGATTGTTTAATGATTGAAACAAATTAATTATCAATTCAGTCACCTCCAATTCAAGGAAAAAAGATTATGAAAATATTTCAACAGCAAATTTAGTCCATTCATAATTTGAGATAATCCTTATTGGTGATACTTTTGACCTCCAAGGTGTTTATCTTTATGTTAAATCTGTATAGCTTCTATATCTAACTTTTCTTTTGTTCTATTAACAATTATCTATTCTGAGTTATTATTTCCTTAATTTACACAACCGCCTCTTTTTTAATTTCAATTTTATTTAATTAAATTACTTTCACATTCATGAATAGATATTTATTTCAAACTAATAATTAACTATTCATAATATTAAAAATATGAAATTTGTTTGTATAATTTTTCTTTAAAATTTAATTATAAAAAAAATTTTAAAATTTGACTGTCAAAATTTGTAATGAATAAAGTAGTATGAATATATTTGAAGAAACTTGTGATATGATCTATAATAAAAATTTGGGAAAAGGATCTAAAATCTAAGTGCCTTCTAATGGCTGTGATAGCAGATGTTGATTTGATACTCATATTTGTTGATTTAATGTCCAATTTTTTGACAACATTGCACCAATAGTTGTGACTTTATAGTTATTATTGCTGACGATGACTACCCATAATTGAATGAAACGTATCCCTTAGTTGTAAACAACAACCAATCATGTGATGCCACATCAGCTGCATAATGCTAAAATGTATGTTGATGTGGTGTCATATTTGATGATGTGGTCATAAAACCTTAGTTATAAGCAAATGACTTGTCAAATAAGCCAATGTAAAAATTAAGAGTGATTTGAAATCTTCCAAATAAAATATTAAAAAGAGCCAAAATATTTACCCAATTAAATTTAAAAACATTTCAAGAAACCCAAAATAAAAAATTATGATATTAATCTTTTAAAAATTCTAAGAAAATGGATCTATCAAACCCTAATCAACAACAAGTGTTTCTCTATCCTTATGTTCCTATTACTGAAACTAAATGCTGCACAACACATAGATAAAGATGGAAATTAGTCATTATCCAGTTGGAACAATAATGTGGAGAAGACTCTCTTGAGATTTGATCTTATTTTTTAAAGTATATGACTGAATGACATTGAAATGATGTGTCAATATCAAGCACTCTATGATTCATGTAAAGCCATAAGATGAAATCATTTTCAATGGGTAAATACAAATACTATGAATCTTCATTATAAATCCATAGATCAGAGCTTGGCCCCATTTTACATGTCTTGTTATCAACTCATTTTACTATTAATTTTTGTCCACCACCGAGGCTGCCAATGTATTTCCTTCTTTTCCCTTCTTTCCAGCCTCATTGTAAGGAAAAAGATAATTCTTTTAATAAATAATATCAAATTTTCTTGGAGATTCCAACAAGGTTTACCTTATCTCATACAATAATTTTGTTAAAGACTTTCCCATCTTTTGAGTAATGATTATGCACTCAACACAATTCTCTAGATAGGACTTCAAATTATTTACTTTCGATGGAATAGTTGATTAAATTTAATGCTATGTTTTTAGCTATTTAGTAAAGTAAGTTTTTAATTACATATAAGTCAGATGTATGTACAACAAATTATTTTATTTTGTAATATTTATTTTTCTTATTCTAATAAAAAACAAATTATTGTATTTTGGTCATTTAAATTTATGGAAAAGTTCATTTTTTAAATTTGATATTAAAGGTACAAGGAATAGTTTTAGTAATGTTGTTTTAGAGGTCTTGGTGGTGATAAGATGGTTGAAAATGTGGCTGTTTGATTTTAGGGACGAGATTTTTCATAAATTAGAATTTTTTTAATTTTTTTTTCTTTTAGTTTTTGTCTAGACTTGGAGAGGAATTGTTTATAGAATTAATGGAGGACTTGTAAATAATTTTTTTTTTTATAATTGAGTTCAATAATGATGGCATATATGGCACGGGGTCATGAGGTCTAGTCTCTCTCAAGTCCACATGATACCGTTAAAAAATGTATTTGTAGAGGGTCTACCCAATCTTATCTTAAAAAGATAATGAAGGCATATATGCTTTCAATAAAGAGATATATGTCAACTCATAAATAGATGTATGGTATGCACGCCTTATCAAACAATATGAAATCAATGAAACAATAATCTCTTTTATGAATATAAAAAAGAAGATTTAATATGTATTAAATTTGTGTTTCAAATGATTATAATAAGAAAATTAACAATTTTATTTTTTACTCTTTTTTTAATATTTTTATTATTTTATTATAAGTGGTTCATAATTACTTCATTAGAACAATTTCAACAAAATAAATACAAAACAATAAAATATTAATATATTTCCAATTTCTTTTAATTTAATCTAGATACTTAGCTATTAATTTATTTGCTTGATTAAAAAAAAATTAATAATGTTTATGTATGCATGAGAGCTAATTCCCCTTTAAATACATTTATTAATTTTTAATTTGTAATCAATATAATATTTTATAATATAAAAGATATTTTCAAAGAATTTCATTTATGTGATTTCTGATATAAATTAATATAAGACTTTAGGTCTTTTAGAGACATAAGTGTAATAGCAATGGAAACAAAAAATTTCATTCCATGTATATGGATTATATATAAATAAATAGGGGCATTTAAATTAGCCATCAATCTAGTAGTGGAATTCTTTTAGAAATTATTAAGAAGACATTTTTTCTAACGTATTTATCATACCTTTGATTACAAGATAAAAGAGGTTGTTGAACATGCCTCTTAGAATTATGCTCAAACAATATTTAATCATCCTAAGTTTAAAATCATATTAGCAAACTTTAGATCCTAACAAATTCAAAGCAAGTCCTCTTTGTAGGGGAATAAATTGCTCCTTAGACATAGGGTAACATCATGCTTTTTAATTTCACTTAATATATGTTTTATATATGTTTAAAAAATATAGATCATTCTTCAAACTAATGATTCTTTTACTGGCTAATATTTGTCAATTGACTAATTTTTGAAATTTGAGAATCTAAATTTGGCTAATAATTGAAGATTTCAAGTAATCTAAATAGCCACATCTTTACAAAGTTTTATTTTAGAAGCATTTAAATAGCTAAATAATTTATTTTATTAAAAGTTTGGTCTCAAAGATTTACCACAATATTTGATACATGATTAGATTTGATTCACTGATTAGATTTAATTCGCCTAAATTTTATGAGTTATTGTAGAAATCAAAATTTATTTGCCAATAATATATCATAATTATTAGTTATGTTAGAATGTACCACCAATATTTAGATGTCATTATTGATTTAAAATATAATGTCATCATCCTTTTTATATTCCATGAGGTAATAAAATTTCCAATTGATTTGTAATGCTTATGGAGGCTAAGATTTCTTTTGGATTGTTGACCTCAATAAAAATCAATGGTCTTGAAGAATTTTTTATTTTTTTATTTTTTGGTGAAAGGTCGAGGCCAAGATTTTATTAATCAGAAAATCAGAAGAATTTTTACATTTGTCTCGCTCAGTGTAGGCGTTGGTAGGGAAGAGCGGGGTTGAGAAACCCTCCAGCCTAGATTGGGACCATAGTCCGGTGATTATTCTGTATCAGTATATGAGGGCATTTTTGCCCATACACGTCTTTTATAGGAGGGCATCCCCTTCCTTCTTTTACAAGATTTTTTATATTTTAGAACTTTCCATCCACTTCCCGTCTTGCTTTGGAAGTGAAGCTGCAAAACTTCTTCTTCTAAGTCCTTCGTGCTATGGCTGCATACATTGTTAGTACATAATATAATAATTTATGAAAGGATGATATCCTTCTATTCTAAAAAATAACAACTACTTTCTAAGGTTAGATTGAAAGACTAAAGAGAGTAAATAAACTTATACCTTATACGTCAAAGAGGTTATAGCTACTTGAAGAGAAAGTAGATTAGGAATAATTGAGACCTTATATCAAGCAATCCATATAACCTATGTTATGTTTTAAGAAAAAGGATAAGGTCTTCATAATCCTAACTAAAATAGGGAGCAAAAAAGAAGAAGAACTATTCCTCAAAGCTCAGTTACAATATAAAATTCTCCTATCCAAAAAGGATCCAAATTTAACCATATCTTCCTAGTCCATCTACTATCCAATACATATGCTCATAATCATTAGACTAAAGCTTGAAATATAGAAGAAAAAACAACAACAGAGCAAAGAGTAGCCTAGTAGTCTGGAATCTGAAGCAAATAAAGAGATTTATTGACTTCAAGATCACATGCTATCAAGGGATTCTCTGCTGGAGGAGAAGTTGAATCATGGTCCAACAAATATTTCTGAGCCATAGTAAATCATCCTATGAGCCAAAATTTAAGTGATCAGTCCAAAGTAATAAGTAGTCTAGATTCGCAAGTAAGATCCTAAAAAGTTATTACCTCAACATCATAAAATTGTTATTGATATTGGTAGGGGCTTGACATCCTGGTCCCTTAATAGGTACCAATCTAAAGGCAGTTTGCGAACCTTATATACTGGCCTAAAGGTTGGTGATTATTATGGCACACGTAGCAGAATCCTTCAATCTTAATTTGTAACAGAATACAAAAGATCATAGCATATTCTAAAACTATTTTGAAAAACTTTTATATATGTACATAGACTATTATGCTAGGGCAGCAACCTCTGTAAAAGCATTTGATGTTAAAACTTTTTAGCTCAACTTAATCCTGGAACTTGGAATTACCTGATATCTATTTATTGGTCCTACAAAACCTGTATGATCTTAATCCCCTTCAAGAAAACATGGGTTTCAGGGAGATGTAAAAGAAATGTGCCTTCATACTTTATGTTGCAGATAGAGGTTAAAATAGATATTGAAGAAAATAGACACATATACTATCCGAAGTCTAAGGATTTTTAAAATTTTCCATGATACCACATATCCTTTAAGGTTTAAAAGATTCTTCACGAAAACAGGGGATACTCATAAGAAAAGGAAAGGAAATCTTAAGGAAACCTAAAGCAAACAACTTAGAGATAATGATAAAAGAGAGAGATCTAGGCACAGAATTGATGTAAGATAAAATATACTCCATCCTGTGAAGACTATATGGATATATATATTATCTATATACATACATGTTTGTATGATAAAATATTCACCATCATGCCTAAAATCTTCCCAATATGTATATATTTATATATCTACATAAATGTATATATATATATATTCACCCTTATATGTGTGTGTGTGTGTGTGTGTGTCTATATATATACATCCTTTTTAGGTAAATGAACATATGCCGCCTAATTGCACCATAAAGGAATAGAAATATGTAAATAGTTTTGGAAAATACCTAGCTAAACATTAATTTGAAGTTAATGTCTAGTTTTATACTGACTTCAAACATTAATGATTAACTAGTTATGCAAAACTTCAAAAAAACTATATATATTTTTGCTACCCAAGAAACCTCTAGCTTATTTGAACATGACTTTACAGAGAAAGATGTTGCATGACATAATAGCCATAAAGAATGTCTAACCATGCAAAATACCAATAATGGTGTAGACCTGCCCACAAATTATTCTAAGAAACCACTAACTCTTTAATCCAGATTTCATAAAATAGAAATTTGCTTCATGCATAAGATTCCTGCGAGGCTTAGATCATGGAAAGATAACAAGATATTCATTAATAGCAAGACACAATTCAAGGTCTAAAACCTACCTTGCCCCAAAAATAGCATAATATTAACAAAAAGCTCCAGGTGTGCCCCTTATACTGAAAATGCATACAAATAAAGATGCTTTGCTAAAAAAGAGATTCTTAGTCCTTGAAGCAGTCTGACCCAATTACAACATCTAATATTCCTATCTTCATATGGAGGTGAACATCAGATACCCCGTTAGAATTCCTTCAATAAACTGAGATAGCTTAGTACAATTTGAATTTATTTTGAAAGAAAGAGAAATACTAGAACTTGATAGTCACATAATCATTAATGCTTTCTTGAATTACATGTGAGCTTGAGATACTGAAGTGCCTGATAATCAATCTCCAAAATTTTTTTATGACAATAGATGATTTATCAGATTATCTTAAGTTCAAATAGCATAATTATTCATGCCCTTAATGAGTTCAAATTTCCAGGATAAAAATTCCAAATCTGATAAAACAAATACCATAGATATAACACCTGAATACAAATACTATTTTGCTAAGGCTTCTGATTTTATGGAGGAAGACTCATCTAGTTCTCATTTGAAGAATCTAATGACGTCATTGAGTCTTTATCTTGTTTGACTAATTTTAGTCTAATGTCATCTTCAGTAATAAACTCTGTCATCCAATATTCATCAAGAGGGGATCTCATATGGGTGAAGTAGAAAAGGAGATCTAAGTTCCTTCTAATAGAAGGGGTTTCTTCCAAATATCTATCTCAGTCTATCATTTCTAGTATTGGGGATGTGGAAACATGGTTCCGATTGCTTATCTGTTTCATATAATCACAAGGGCTTGGAATGGTTAAGTCTATTCTGATACTTTTAATTACCTTATCTAAATCCATCAAGCATTTTTTCTTAAAAAGTCTTCTACAAAGATTTCCAATACCCCTAACATTCGAATCAACTTGCAAAGCTGAGGCTATGAACATAGTCGGGATATCAGAATTAACCCTATGCCTGCTTGTATTTCCTAGGAATTCCTCACCTAAGATGACTGAAACTGCCCTAACAACAATGTTGTACTTAATCATTACTAATTTCCTGATTCTTCTTTTCAAGATGCTTCCTTCAAAGGCAATTTGTCTTCCTGAGCATCTTAATTTGATTGGTGTTTCCACTGAAAGCATAGATGCTATGATGAAATATGGTAGTTTCATTCCTATAAATAATATGCTTAAAGATGTTAATCAAAGATGAAGGTGAACCGTTGGTGATCTGGCGGTAAGAAACCCCTCATATCCTTCTTAGAGATTCATGGTCTTAATTTCCCTTTAAGCTTGGCGTAATACTTGATTCTAGTCTAGGATCCAAATTGCATTAATTTATCTTCCAGCTTATGCAAATTCTACAAATTGTGAAATGATCATGAAATAAGAAACCATACTAAATATAACCCTGCTTTCTACTTCTCAAAAAAGAATATAATACTAAAGTTCAAAAGGAGGAGTAGCCCGAATAATCTTTTTCCAGGACTAAAGTTCTGAAGTTCATAAAGGAAATCCATTCTTAACTTTACTAAAGGACAAAATTTGCTTAGCCTTAACTACCTCTGCCAAGTGAGGGACAAATGTAGCTTCATAGCGAATCTTATAGCATATTAAAATAGTAAAAAGTTAGTAAGAAGGAATATACATTATGCCCATCAAAATTTTAAACCATATCAGCTATTGAGACATTTTTTAAAGAGATCAAACTTGAACGGAGAGGCAGAGAAAATTAAGACTAAAAAATAGAGAAAAAAACTTAGGGGACAAACCTGGAATTACTAAAATTAATTATATATATGTTTAAAGTCTATAAAGAAGCTTAACTATCCCAAACCGTCTATATTATTTACCATGATCCATATTAAAAAGTTACCATGATCCATGCTAAAAAGTTTTATACTAAAAAGTTTTACCCTAATAGTTACCATAATCCATACTAAAAAGTTCCATACCATCCACATACGAAAGAGAAAAATGTTAACCTTTCCCATTCAAGTAATCCGTGTTCTACTAATCCTTCTAGATAATTTTGCAATCCCAATCCGCATCCTTTTTGTGGACAATGATTATTTCTTCTTTCTTTGCCTTGTATTCCCTAGAAGATTTTTTAATTGGCGGAGCTACGACCTTGATGTCGCTTGACGATGCCATATCCATTTCCGATGGAACATCAAAACCTTCCACTCACCAATAGTCCAAAACTTCGTCTAGGTCCAACTCTTCTTTCAGTACCGAGTCTATGAGGAAGTCCAAGTTCTTCCTCATAGAGGGCCGAACTTCATTGAATTTCTTTTCCTCTTTGAAAAAGAGAATTGGAAGACGTTGAAATTTAGGAATGGTGGGGAGGGCCTCCATCTTTGTCTTCATATATAGCTCAGGGAACATAATAGTTAGATTTTGATCTATTCCATGGACCGCTTCTTCCAATCCTAGTAGGAGCTCGTCATCGAAAATTTCTCTTGTTGCTCTGATTACCCTATCCTTATTAGTGCCATTGAAAATAGCTAATGCAATGAAAAGACCGATAACTTTCCCATTGACACGAACTGTGAATTCATAATCAAAGTACTCTTCACCTAATCCTTTGATAAGTGCCCTTCGCATTGCGTCTGAAAGTGGTTTTAGGATAATATTCAGTCTCTCCGGTTTCACTTCTCCCCAGAAGGCCATTTGCCTATTTTCCCTGGTGTGAAAAGTGATAATTCAAGATTCCATGATAGCGCAAATTTTTTTATCTAAGCTTTCTCCTATCGGCAAGTTTTATGCAGGAAAATAACTAAAATGTCATCCTTAAAGCAAGATAAAGCCGAAAATTTCTCTAGATACTTCCTAATTTTGAGGTGAGGTCCGGAGGTTAGTAAAAAAGCTATTCATGAAGTTTCATAATTACTTCATACTTTTGCTTATGGATACAGTTGTATTTTCATTAAATCACCTATCAGGGAGTATGCTTGGATTTGTGAGCTACATCGGGTAGTGATAGTTGTTATTAATTAGTTTATACATGAGATTTCCCCTTAGGTGACGATGCTGAGGTGGATTCTTAAGTACGTTTAAAGAAAGCTTGCTTAATGCAGGAAAGGATGTAGTGAATAAATTAGATTTATTACTAGGTGCTAAGAGCAAGAGGGAAGCAAGATAAAATTAAAAGGATTGATAAAGGATAAAAAATCTGATTGTTAATTAATATAATATCGTCTATCTACTAACTGTCTCATTCAAATTGTATTCTTCCCCCTTTAAAGTTTTCCTTTTTCTCTACTCCCTTTCGCTAATCAGGTTATCTTTTCTAGTGGGATTATTATAGCTGCTATGGAAATAGATAGATTCCTTGTTATTGAATTTGGATATGTTCACCGATTACCTCCACCTTTTCTGTTGCAATGCTTTAATCCTGGCAAAAAACTCTGTTAACTCAAAATACTTAGTTCTTTTGTGGAACTACATCTTCTATTAACTAAGCCTTAGTAAAGAATTTGTAACTCCCTTATAATTTCAAAATGCTTTGATCCCTAGTAAGTAGCCCAGTTTATGGAGGGCTTTTTCCTAAACCATACCTATCTCTATGCTTAGATCGCTTGTGGAAATATGGATATAATCTTGGGCTTAAACTTGCTATACTTAGGAGAATGACCACTGCTTTCTGACCCTAACAAAAGGAGAACCAACTTAAAATTATATTATCCATCTAGGGCACCTAAAGGAATAATGTTAAAGAGAAATGATCTAACATATTAATCATTTAGGGTAGTTATGTTTGTAAATCTCCAGTCTTTTTTAATGTTAATGAGTTATTCCAAGGAGGTTCCATCCACTCCTAAGTTTGCTAATTCATTAGCTCTCTTGTTTCCCTCTCTATAAATGTGATTAATAGATATCTCTGAGAAAGATTCACAAAGGGTTAAGGCCTGTGAGAGAAGGGAATTTAATCTCCAATTCAGAGTGGCTTTTTTCCTTAGTGCATTGATAATTATTGTAGAATCCCCTTCAATTTCTAAGTATTTTAATCCCAGGGATGCACAGTTTTGAAGACCCTTTATTAAAGCATAAAGTTCTGCCCAATTATTTGTTTCCACTCCAATGGGGGCTGCTATTGCTGCAATTTCCTTTCCTTCATGGTTGTGAATACTACATCCAATGCCCACAATCTCTGGGTTTCCTCTTGATGCTCCATTAAAATTTAGTTTGAACCAATTATTCTTTGGAGGTTTCCACATGCATTTCATCCTTTTTGAAGAGATCTGAGGATCAGCTCCTATGAAAGGTGGTAATGCCAAACCTTCCCATTTACTTCTCATCTTCCCATCCCACTGGCTCATTCTCAGATCTCTTTTCATGTTTCTTAGAGTGTTGGCATTCATTTTTTCTATTATTGTTGCTTCGATTTTATTGCAAAGTTGTTCCCAGTCCATTTTTTCTTCTCTAAAGATTCTTCGGTTGCATTCTTTCCAGATCTCCCATATTAATATGGATGGGGATAGAGTCCAAAGGTTAGAAAAGATGCTCTTTTGTTTGATGATTGGCCATGCTTTCAACATGGACCTTAGAGATTGGGGAGAGGCTGATGACCAGCCCAAGTTTCTTTGTAGCCAATTCCAACATTGATTTGTGAATGGGAAATTCAGAAATAAGTGATCCCCATCTTCTTCCTCCACTTCACAGAGTGGGCACCTACTAGGCCTCGAGAACCCTAACTTCTTGAAATGATCAGTAGTTAAAAGTCTATAATTCATTTCTAGCCATGTACAGAAACTAGCTTTTGGGGAGCATTCCTTACCCCAACATAGATAGATTGGTAAGGATGTCTTGGGTCTATTGTAACTTTGTGAGATGAGCCTATAACCATCTTTTGTGTTATATTCCCATGTTCTTGATCCATCCCATACTATTTTATTTATAGAGTTATTTAGTGATATTTTCCTATTTTTGAGAATATCCTTGATTGCTGAATTTTCCAAAGCCGAAATCCCATATTTTTCCAAGGGTTTCCATACCCAGTTTCCATCCTCAAGAATGAGGTAGTCTTTGAGATTAAGACCTATCTTCTCTTTTAATGAGTTTATTAGGGTTGGGTTATTTAATTCTTTTGATAATACTTCATAGCCTCCCCAAGAGTCATCCCAGAATAGTATTTCCTCTCCAAGACCCGAACACCAAGTTAATTTTTCCAGAATAATGTTCCTACATTCCATCATAAAATTCCATATCCTTGACCCTTTTGGGGGATGGATTTCTCTGAAGATATTTATGGGTGACTCATCTTTTAAGTATTTGTAGATAAGTATTTTTGCCCATTTTGCTTCGGAATTTCTGAAGAGCCTCCATAATAGTTTGGCCCCTACCCTTGATCTCCTAAGTTTTTAATGCCTACTCCTCCCTCTTCCTTAGGCTTGCATATATTTTCCCAGGATATGAGTGGAATTTTCTTAGTCTCATTGCTACCTTGCCAAAAAAATTTCCTTAAATGCTTTGTGATTTCATATTTCTTGTTTGAAGGTAAATGCATACATGATAACTGATAAGTAGGTATAGCAGCTAATACTGATCTAACCATGGTAGTTCTACCAGGTGAGGATAGCCATCTTCCTTTCCAGGAGCCCATTTTGTTTTTAATCTTCTCTATAATGGGATCCCATACATTTGTCATCCTATTGTCCTTAACTAGGGGGAGCCCTAGATATTTGCAGGGAAGTTTTCCTTCTTTAAAGTTTAGGATTCCACATATGTCCTTTTTGGTTTCTTTATCAGTATGAAAAAAGAAAATTTCTGATTTGTCTGGGTTAATATGTTGTCCAGAGGCAATAGAGTAAGTTTCTAAAATTCTTTTAAAAGAACAAGCTTCCCTTCTTTTGCTAGCTCTGTAAAGCAGAGTATCATCAACAAAATGTTGGTGTAGTTGGTTCCACATTACTAGTTATGGAGATACCCTCAATTGCCTTATTCATTCCTTCCTCTGTTAATGACCTTCCTAAGGCTTCGGCCATGATTATAAATAGGAAAGGGGATATCGGATCACCTTGTCTAAGTCCTCTCAAAATATCAAAGAAACCCTCTAGGGTTCCATTGATTAAGACTGAAATATTAGGGGTAGATATACATTCAAAGATCAAGTTAATCCAATTTTTGGAGAACCCAAATGCTTCCAAACATTTGCAAAGAAATCTCCAGTCAACCTTATCATAAGCTTTCTTAATATCCAATTTGATCAGCATACTAGGGTCCTTGTTTTTAAGGATAGAATAAATGGCTTCTTGTGCAATGATAACCCCATCAAAGATTGATTTGCCCGAAACAAACCCTGTTTGTTCTTCACTAATAATTAGAGGGAGAAGTTTTTGAAGTCTTAGGGCCATGGTTTTTGTTAATAGTTTGTATAAGGTATTACATAAAGCTATAGGTCTAAAATCATCAAAACTTGAAGGTTTTTCTTTTTTGGGTATGAGAGCTATAAAAGTGTTATTCACTTCTCTAAGCATTCTACCTAAATTTATGACCCCCTCTAGTGCTTTCGTTACTTCTTCACTAATGAAGTGCCAACATTTCTTGAAGAAAATGGCATAAAATCCATCCGAACCTGGAGATTTATCTGGATTCATTTGCATTAAGGCTGAATGGATCTCATTATTTGTAAATTTTCTATTGAGCATTAGATTGTGTTGTTTGGTAATAACCTTAGGAAAATTCTTCAGAAGTTCTTTTTGACCTCCTAGATTTGAAGTCTCCCTATTGTTTAAGATGTTATCAAAGTACTTTATTGCCTCATTGGCTATGTCTTTGGGATCTTGTATATTTTTTCCTACCTCATTCTTAATGCAGGAGATCCTATTAGTGATACGTCTTTGTTTGGTGCTATTGTGGAAAAAATTTATGTTTTTATCCCCTGCTTCTAGCCAGGTTTCCCTAGATTTTTGCTTCCAAAAAATTTCTTCTCTAGCTACGATTTCTTCGTACTCCTTTAGTAAACCTTTCTCCTTATGATAACGATCATCATTCATCCCTTCTTTAATAACCTGTGAATTGATTATTCCTAGTTATGATTCAAGGTCCAATTTTTTCTTAAAGATGTTACCAAACCTTGATGAATTCCATTCTAATAATTGTTTTTTAATCCATTTAAGTTTATTAACTAATTTGTATAGCATAGAGCCCTCTATCTGGGGTTCTGACCACCATATTTCTATTAATTTTAGGAGTTCTGGATCTCGTAACCATATTTGTTCAAATTTAAAGTAACTCTTTCTTGGTCTCGATTGTGTTAGGATGCTGAGGGTGATAGGATAATGATCTGATATGGAGAATGGGATGATATTGGCTGAGAGTGAAAGATCATAGTCAGAGAAGCTTCCTCTGAAGAAGAATCTATCTAATTTCTCTACAATATTGTAGAAACCAAGCCTTCTATTATTCCATGTGTATGAGTTATCCTCTGTTGGAATTTCCATGAGGGAGTAGCTATCTTTCCATTGTGTAAAGTCTCTGGCCATTGTTGGGAGGGACCTTGTCCCTCCTTTTTTGTCTGAAATCTTAGTTATAACATTAAAGTCTCCACTGAGGAACCATAGAGTATCTTTTGTTTGATCCATGTATGCACCAATCTCATTCCAAACCATAGTTTTGTCTTTGTTCTGAATAGGCCCATACACATTTATTAAATTAAAAGTTAGATTAAGTCTAAAGTTTCTAACCATCCCACTCATCCAATATTGTCTTCTTTCTGATATTTTTATTGAGATATTACGAGGATCCCAAATAATTGCTAGTCCTCCTGAGGCTCTGTTAGCCTCAGAGGCTTCTATTTCTCTAAGACCTGGTCTCTTTTTAAAATTGTTAATTTCCAGAATGTTCAACTTAGTTTCTTGTATTAACATAATCTTAGGGTTATGTTTTTTTATGCAACGTTTGATTACACGTTGCTTGTTAAGGGCATTCATACCCCTAACATTCCATGAAAGGACATTCATGGTGTTGTGGGAAGGCTCTTCCCCTTCCCAACATACAAAATATAAGTTATCTTTACTTGTCCTATAGCTTCCCCTGCCAATCCTCTTAATTCAACATTGGGTTTTCTACCTCTTTTCTTTGGTTTATTTGCATAGTCTGGTGAAGTTTTACTTTCAATGGTTTGTGCTATGCCTAGAGGTATTTGTTCTTTTACCTCTTTTTCTTCCAGATTAATTAATAAATCTTCTATTGGGCTTTCTGGGTTAATGCTATATAGTTTCACAATCTCCTCGATATTTTTCTCTTGATGCTTTACGTCTTTAGTGTCCTCAATCTCTTTCACCAATTCTTCCATTAATTCTTCTGGTAATGTTTCCTTCATATAATCAAATATTATGTTAACTTCTTCTTCAATATTTCCTTTTTCAGCTGTTGAGATTTTAAAGCATTCTGACTGATTTTTAATGTGAGTTGGGTTTGAGACTGGAGTTAAGCATATGTTGGCTTCCCATTCATTCGTAGAGGGGCTATTTGTGGGGATTTCTTCCCTTCTTTTAGCAGCTAAGTCATTGGTTCGAGGAGTGCATACAAGATTTCTGTCCTCAGCTCCCTCTTTCTCCCTTAAACTTTCAATGTTTAAACCCATAAAGTCCTTGATTTCATTTACCTTTGCACCCTTGTTACTATTATTTTCTGGGACCCTGAAATCAACATAGTTTGGTTCCTATACATTTAAAGGAATTGGATTGTAAATCAGGATTTGGTCCTTGTTAAATTTTACCTTTTCTAAGTTATCAACTTCTAAGAACTTGACACTTTCTTTTTCTGGGGGAGTTGTTTCTTTTTCAAAAATGTCTTGGAATGATAAGGATGGATCTTCTATCATTAATGCTTTGATAATTTTTCTTTTTCTCCTATTATTTTCTTCAGGGTCATTGGATTCATCATCTGATGATAATGAGAAATCAAAGACCTCTTGGATCAGTTCCTTGTTCTCCATGTTATCCCCTTGATTATCTATTACTAAGATCTTATAAGCTTCTAATGAGTTCTTTGTGGATTCCTTCTTTGATCTTTTGATAATCTCAGGTTCCCTTTCTTTAATTTTAAAAATCCTCCTAGAAATATCTTTATCAATAATCCGCCTTTCCTCCCTATCCTTCCTTGATTCCTTCTAGTCGATTGTCTTTTTAGGGGGCCTTTTCCTTTCTTGAAGTTTCTTAGTTTGTATGTCGATAGGGTTTGTCAAGAAAAAACCACCATTGTCCTTATTGAAAGTAATTATGGGCAACTCCATTGAAAATATTGGGAATATGGGTTGATTTCCAACTTCTCCTTTCTTCAATTGCGCATGTTTGATGAATTTCGATGAATCCTTTTCTAGAATACATTTGAGATTTGAAGTATTCATTACTTGGTTTCTATCTAATTCTACCCTCGAGAAGAAGAAGATGTTTTTTGAAATGTTTTTTCTATAAAAATTCACTGATAGATGGTAAGAGGATCTATTGCTAATAAAGCTAATTAAATTTAGTTTAGGGGGAGAAACAGAGAATTTAATTAAGATTTTTACATCCGAGGAGTCCAAATAATTTTCCTCCAGACCTAAAATTTCTCCATAGTTTTCCCCTATTTGATGAATTATTCTACTATGTAATAATTCTACCGGCATGTTGTGAATTATTATCCATTCTAAAGAAGCAGTGTTGTTAAAGACATCTTCTAAAAAATTGGGAAACCATTTTATGAATTTAACTGAATGCCCTAGAAAGAAAATTCGGCCTTCATTCAGAAATTTATGCCTAATAGACAAATCTTCACATTCTATATAAAAATAGTAATTTGACAAGAGAGTTATACTTACTTATGATTTGCATGCCAATTGAAGCCAATCCTTGATGCCAATGAAGGCCGGTCCAGAGCTAAACCACTTCCCAAAAAGGCCATGGGTTTTACATTGATTCCATTGCCCTTCCGTAATGAAATGGGGACCTTTGATGGTTTTAGCTTCCTTTCTGGCATGCATGCTTAATCTTCGGTGAGGAGGAGTATATTTTTCCAATGATACCACTGAGTGTTTTAGGGCATCTTCCCTGTTAATGTTGTTTTTTTTTTTATGTAGAGATGGAGTATGTAGCTGAGAAATGTGAGTGGGATCTAAGAACTTTTTTAACCCTATTTTCTGCCCTAGTTTTGGCTGTCGATGCGGAGGAGAATATAGTGGTTTGTTATCTATTTTCTGGTTTAGGGTATCGAATTGCAGGTTGGAAAACTTATTTTTGAGAGGGATTAAAAAAGTGTGGTTATATCTAGAGGTTAAGGGCAAAAGGTGTCTCTTCCTTCGTGCTCTTCTGGAGTTTTGACAAACTGCAGGGATCCAATTTTCAGAGACGAGGGGGATATGGGGTTGAATTTTTCCATGCACAGGAAGACTAGGGTTTCTCTAAATTCTAGATAAATTTCTACCGGTTGCTGCTGCGTATTTTGTCTGCTGAAAGAAATAAATCTGCTTGTCCATGGATTCGATGTTGTTAAAGAGTCTGTTATTGCTTCCAATGCCATGTCGATGGTTGTCCTGAATAAACACAGGTTCATCTTTCAACTCTCTGGAGCGAAAATGATTATTCACTGGCAAAGCCATTTTTTTTTAAAATGTAAAATAAGTCTTGAAGAAATTTTGGCTCCTATTAGAATTAAAAAATATTGGCATACTTATCTCACACAATACAATGAGGGTTATTAGATTATATTTTAAATAAATGGTAGGAATTAAATATTACAGAATCTATCCCTTAAACCCATCAAAGTTTTTCACATTTAGCCCAATAATTTTCTATAAGAATTCTATTTCTTTAAAATGGAAGTATTCACCATGGTGATTAATGAATTTTTTGTTATTGATTCAGATTCACCAATATTTTCTACAAATGATTAAAAATAATTGCCAAGGAGAATTGTTTTCAAAAAATTGAGATATTTGCCCATAGAAACTAATTTTTTTTCAAGAAAATGAAAGATTCGCCAATATTTTATACCTTTTTTTGGAGGGGAGTTTTTTCAAGTTATTCCTGCTTCAAATAATTCCCCAAATTTATTAAGGGATTTAGTGAAAACCTATCTACAAATACATAACACCAATCATTAACGTTAGAAGTTCTTTTGACAATTAGAGTATTTTAAAAAACTCTCCAGAACTAATTCTACACATGTTTAAAAAACATAGACCATTATTTAAACCATTCTGTAAATTTATTAAGGGATTTGGTGAAAAAATATATAGAGATACATATCACCAATCATTAACTTTAAGAGTTCTTGTGACAATTAGAGTATTTTAAAAAACTTTGCAGAACTAAATAGAAAAAATCTTTGATGAGGGGATATGATAGGGATTATGCCTAATATTTATGACCATGTGGTAATATCGTGTTAAATTACAACTATGTCTATCCATAATCATTGTGAGTTCAAATATAGACACCTTTGACAATAGTGTAAAGGATTGGTAGGTCCATGAAAAACACATGACTCTATACACAATGTAAGGGAATGATATGCCTACTGCTTCTACATGGGAAAAATTGGCTATCCTCCTAAATTTGTTAATAATTTGACATTAGCTTCACTTAATTATTGGACCTGTTACCAATTTAGTTTACTTAAATTGCTAGACTTGAAATTTACTTCTTGAATTAAAGCTAGATGTTTTTAGTTGTTTTCCATATACATTATGAAAAAAATTGAATGTAGAATGTAACATATACAATGCAAAAGACAATGAAATTTGATCATTTTTCATTCAATTTATATGTGGATACAAAAGTACAGTAAATATTTTCATAGAAATATATTATGAAACTACTTTACAAGGTACAAATGTTCAAATATTATACAAGTACTTGATACAATGCATTCAGATACCCCACAAGCCACGATAACTCCTAAAATATTAATCTAAATGAACACATTGTAAAACAAAAAATTACTGAGAGAGAGAAGGAAGAGCCTCCATTGCTTGAATGGAAAGCCATTGAGTTGAAACTTGAAGAAGACTCGAGCCTGCATCTTCAGCTTGAGTAGACCTGCATAAATGTAAAGAAGGAGGTAAGTTCATATGAACTAAGCAATGGACGCTATTCCAAATATCTTTGCAATATAAGCAATTCCTACAATATGGTCATTCTGATATATGCATAGAAAAGACGCAAAAGAAAGAGAAACATATGAAAGTAAGGTAGATTTTGTGCTAACATGTTTGTTTTATGTGTAGTTACAGGGATGAAGACATGGAGGTTGTTTAAGGATCATGCATAAATTACAAGCATGAAGTCTTTCAACCAAATCATGGAGCTATTGAAGACTGGTTGTTGAAGGGACATGAAATTTTGTCACATGAAACCTTTTAGCCCAATAAATCAATCATGCATTGCTACAGGAACCAATTACACTTGTGTATAAGCCCATATTGCTATAGAGCAATCAATTTTCTATAGGAAGCAACTACATTTCAATATGAAGTCAATCTGCTACAAGAAGAAGTTTTCTACAGGAAGTCTATATTTCTGCGTAATTTCATGTTGCTACATGAGGTCATAATGCTATAGGAGGTTATGTTGAAATGTGTTTATGGATTATAGTTGGTAATCATTTAAACTGCTACAGGAAGTTTGAAAAAAGGTTTTAATGCTTCATAATTTACATTCTATTTATCTATAAAAAAAATCATACATGATGTGATTATCTGATAATCAAATAAACAGCCCGTACGAATATCAAAACAAAAAATCATAGGATCAGTTCACATGAAAATGCAAAGTATATCAATATTATTTTCAAACAACATTGAGATATGACAGTAATCAATTTTCTACAGGAGGTCGAATGTGCAAACAAGATTTAATTGCAGAAAATAGTTTAGAAACTGTGTATTTGAATATATAATAATGGAGTAACAAGAGAAAATAAAAAAATCATGTTTACATAAGGGTTGCGTATTCTAATGAAAATTATTGCTATGCAAATAAATAATTCTGAGTTATGTCATTCATTGATGAATCTATTGGGACAACACACAATGATGAGCATTTTTTAAATGACTCATTGGTGTGGTTTTCCCCAATAGAGTCATTGGTTTATATGAAGCTATTAACATACATGGATTTTCATGCAAATTGACTACCAACAAATCATTATCAACAAAGAGTAAATGAAAACAATAGAGATTCTTGAAGTTGCATAGAATTTAATTCTGCTCATGAGAAATCTCCAATTCCATACTACAACACTAGGGTTTCATACTTTTTATCAATAAGAAGTATGATAGAAAATACATTGTCATAAAGGTTTGAACAATCATTTTTTTTCTTTGTAAATGAAATATAACTGAAAGCTCACAACAAGAAATAAACAGTCCAGAACTTGAGCCGTAGTAAACTCCAGAAAGTGGTAAGTATTGTATTGAAATATGCAAGTAAATTAAGATCTACAAAATAAATGTAACTGAGAATCCTTCATGCCACATGATATCCTACAGTAAAAACCTTGGTATGTTTGTCATGAATGAACAGATAAAAAAAATGGAACAAGAGCTTACAGGAAGTGCAAAAATGAAATATTCATAACAGAAAGTGAAGCTCGTTGAGTCACAGAGAAAAGAAACAAGTTCAACATTTAGGAACAGAGAGAGAGCTTGCAGTATCAAATGATACCCACACAAAAAAAGAGGCTTGGGGTCTTCAAGATACCCATTTATGAAAATAAAGGAACAACAATTTATATGACAAATTTAACCAAGATCCTGTAGTCGAATATATACAAAATAGGGTGTTCATTGAATAGTGCCATTTTCAAGATCTCGACACTGAATGATGCTAAGAATAGATATAACATATGATGTAGGACTTCAAGCCATGAATATATATAGGGAGGTCCATTTTGTTAAGGAGAGGTCACGGCTTAGGTGCGACAGAAACAACACAATGATGTTTTAATAGGCTACAAAATACCCATATATTTTCCTATGGTGGCATAAAGGCTACAACAAGAAGGAAGTACAAAATCTTCACCAATAATCACTTAACATAAATACCCCGAATGAATTGAGGGTCATAGTCTGAAAGAAAAATAGAAGAATCTGAAGTGCTAAATCTTCACCAGTGGTCAAACACGTAACAACGCCGGCAACCATTTAGAATAAACTCTATATTTTTTGAGGACCACGGCTCAGAGGTGACAGTAAGGTAAAATGCAGTTTGTTTGTTATTGAAATCCTTACTGGAAAACCATGAAAATGTTTATTAAACAAAAACTAAACCCTTACTTTTAGTTGAAACAATGAAATCCAAACAGTGCAAAAGCAAATGAGTCAAAGATACATGTGATCCAAGTCAATAAACATTAAATGCCTCTGGGCCAGATCAAATTCATGATGCCCATAGAAAAATCCAAGTAAACCCTAGCATGGTGGCCGAAGCAGATCTAAAATGCCTAATGAGTTCTTTTTAGGGTTCGACCCTTTTCACATTTGGAATCCTATTTTCAATCAAATTTGATATATCTTATTTTCGAGTCCAAGTATATGGAGAATAATTTTTCTTTTCATATAGCACTTCAATCTTATTATTATTATTTGTATATATTAAATGATTGAAATTTATCATTTAATATATATAGATGATGATAATAAATCTTATTATTGTTTTATTATTTTAAATATTATTATTTTATTTAATATTTATTAAATATAATTATTTAATAAATATTAAATTTTTGTAATAGATAAAATAATAATTTCTTTCATGCTTTCACATTGTAAAATCAATTTTTTGAAGTGTTAAATTAATAAGACACTTAGACTAAATTGATTATTTTTATGCAAGGATAGGTAAGGGGAAGACTTAAGATGATTTCCTTGCAAACATAAGAGTTCAATTCTTAGAGATTGGAGATTGTTTCAGTTATCTACATGCTACAGGGACTTCATTTTTAGTCTTGGGGAAGTTCATTTGTCCCATGCAATCAGTGAGCAGTTGCATGCTATTTTTGAGCATTTAGAGGTAGTTTTATGTGAGCTATAAGTTGGACATGGACTAGAGGGGAGTTTTGATGGGTTTCTTCACACTTTGGAGAAGTTTTGACAGTGTTTTTCATGCATGATTTTTTGCATCCGAGTTAGGGTTTTTTGAGCTCTATTTACTATTTTTTTACCTCATTTTTTGGGGGTTCTTCTTTTGGCTCTGATTTTTGCACGTTACAAATTTTGGAGTGAATTGTATGAGCACTTTCTAGTAGAGATTTTTTTAGCATTGATTATATAGATACAATGATTCCTTCTTATTGATTCTGGTGCAATATTGTGGATTTTTGTTTCTATGTTGTGCTTATCCTTCATTTAAACTGCATTCCTTATTATATATTTGAATCTCGATACTTGTTATTGCATGTCTTTGTTTGTGTCCTTATTATTTTGCATAAAATTGGTGAAGCCTAAGTTTCCCTTTCAAAGAAAAGTATTTCAAGTCCTTGCATAGAATCATTTTTGTAATTGCATGCTTGTCTGAGTAGTGAAAATATTAGTATCTTCAATAATTCATGTTGATTCAATTGAAGTTGCATACAAATCATTGGTGTATCACCCCATTTAAGTTATTTGCATTATTCATTTCTCATCCCTTTTCCTGCATATAATTTAGTTTTAGGTGGACACTATCTAGGAACCAACCTGTATTCTAGAGATTCTTCTCTTTTTTAAGGACAACCCACCACCCAAGAGAGTTTCCATGTTTCAACAAGATAGCTAGATTTCACATCAAGTTATATGTGCAATCTTGATTGAAAATAGGACCATTTTTATGTAAAACCAAAGATATAAATATGGACACAATATCCTCATTCCATTTTTACCATAGTTTCATTTCCCCTACATACCAAATAACTTACAATATCAAAGGCTTTTGATACATTGATAATTATTATGCAACCATATTACAAGGTTAGGACACACACCAAGTATCAGTTCAAATATTTTTAAGGGCCTCTAATATCATACATGTGAGAGTGGGTGACACATAGAAATATCTCACATAAATGTGGCTAAATATTATAACCATTCAATATGTTTTGTCAGGATCATAGGATTGAAAGGTATACGAACAATCCATACACACCCTTTAGAAAATTGGATTTGCAAAGAGGATGCAAAAGAGATGGATTGAGAGGGAAAGGAGTATGCTTGGTGGTGTTGGCCTCAAACTTCTCCTCATGTTATTTGAAACCTAACATCAAATTAAGTTTTAAGAGACAATTCTAGTCACGCAAAACCTAGCTAACTTAACTTGCAAGGCCCAATGTCCTTCAAAAGTGATATTCAACTATGAAATGAATTATAGTTTTAAACAACTTAGAGGGTCATATCTTTAAAAAAATGGTATAAGGAAACAAAACCTTCATGATATATGAAAAAAGAAAAGGTATACAATATAGTCCTGTACACTGATATACTAGAGGAGGTATATGTAAAAATTAAACTTGTCACATAACTAAAAAGAAGCAAACATAAAAGAAATATATCATAATAGGGTATGTGCAGGATCATGCGGGATCAAAAAGTGGTGATATGAAAAAAATGCATTATACATCTTCCCAAAAATGTGGAAATCTTTGTCAGTACACCTAGCCATGGAAAATGCCTAACCATATCGAATATCCAATATGAATATATAAATAATATTAAAAATATTAAATAATAATTATGTGTGATGAAAATGTGTGTTAGGAATATAAAGACAAGCTAAACATTTAACAAACAAGCTCAAAACAACATCTATGATTAGACAAAAGAGGGAAAAAAATGAGAATTCAAACCAAAGTGAACACCCCAAAGAGCCCTCTTGATGTTTGCATTTGTCCAATAAATTGGATGTGTGCTCAAAGTTGTTTCCCAAGCTTCAATGGATGTCGAAATATTTTGGAGTTATAAGGCTATCGATGATGATTTTATTCTCTAAAAGGGCATGATAACAATGCATAAAAGGTGGATGATTTGTGAAGGGTATAAGGTTCAATTTATAGGAAAAGAGGATGTGAAACAAATGATTGAGATGCAAAATTGAGGAAGGGTCAAGATGCATTTGAGGGGAAGCGAATGGATTGTGATTTCTCAAACTTATAGCCTTGTGACAAGTGTCACAAGGAGAGATCTTGAGAGGGAATTAGGGTTTGGGATGACATGCCATAAAGACACATCTTGTCTCATACTCCAAAGGTCAAGTTTGGAGGAATGTGACCATTTTGGGAAGTGGGAATGGGGGACAAAGATGTAAGAATGTGGTTAAGGGTGTAAGATAATATAAGGTTGATAAGTTGGATGGAGGTTGGGATTAGAGTTGAAAAGACATAGGTTGACTTTGGAGTGGGTTTGGATCTCTTAATCCTCATGATTAAGATTGCACAAATGTTTAGTGGGTGATTAGGCTTGGATTAGAGGGAAAGTGGGAGAATTAGGAGGATGCGATGGGAGAGGAGAGAATGAGTGGAGGAGATAATTAGTTAATCAAGGTTAATTAACTAATTAAAATATGTTAGTATGTGTGAATGGGTTGGGTTAAGTTAAAACTAGGGGTTGGGTAGTTGGATGGGGTTAGGTTAGGGGTTAAATTTAGGAGCCATGTGATCAAATTGATTAAAAGAGGTTATTTTAATCAATGAAGGAATAATATGATTTATGAGTTAATTTAAATGGGCATATTGCATTTATTTAAATTAATAGAGGAAGGGGGATTTAATTAATTAAATGGTTATGGGTTGTCATTAAATTAATTGGGCACTAATTAATTAATTAGGGGGGTGACATATATTAATTAAATATTTAATCAATAACTCCCTAGGAGAGAACTAAATGTGATTACTAATTTATGTAATCAGGTCTAGGTGTCTACATTTTTCCCCTCTTTGAAATAGTGTTAGAATAATGCTATTTTGAAGACGTTTAAGATTTTGACGATGCAAAGAATATGAAAGGCAATAGTGTTTCACTGGACTATCGTAAAAGGACATCAGTTAGGCTGGGTGATGGCCCCTCAAGAAGGTCAACGATAAAGAAAAAGGGGCTCGAGCATCATCTTGAAAAGAAATATGCTCTAGCAGGGTTAAGGATAAAGGAATATGATCAAGGTGCAAAATACAATCATGAGGTGAGATAAAGGGCTTGGGAAGAAGTTTTGGGAAGAAAAGGTTGTCTAGGAGAAAGATAGGAGAAAGGGATTCCTAGAAGGGGCCCTTATAAGGGTAGGAGATCTGGAAGGGAGCTTGTATGCACATTTTAGCCTTCTAAACATAGAGCTCTGAGTGATTTTAGCATTGGAGAGAAATTAAGCATGATGGCGCACATAGGGAAACCAAGGCACCAAATGGACATGGTGAGGAGCGCGAGGAAGCACTGAGTGGAGAACAAACAAGTAGGGTCAAAAAAATTATCTCTGTGATTTCCTATTTTTCATTTATTAGAGCTTTTAGATGATTTGTTAGTGTTCCTGCAAATGTGGGATGGGTGGGAACATGAGCACGGCTAGTGGCCAAGGGGGGAGGAGTAGAATTAGATTTGGGGATCGGGGATTTCACAAGATTGCAAAATTTGGGGTTGTGTTTGAATGTTTAATAGGAACGTGATCCCAACTTGAATTTCTCACGAGATCATGTTCCCAGAACAAAGGAGAGGGAAAGGAAAAAATTTATGCAGTCCCACAAGGGTGCTGGGGGTAGGTTACCATGGTCACAAGAATGATTTCCTATGGTCCAAGGGATGATTATGGGATTGCAATCTTGTGTAGATGGGAATGCGGGGGCTTGGGAACTTATGGGAACATGAGAAGGGATAGTGGGATCATGGGGACTTAGGTGCCTATAGGAATGTGGGAAGGGATGGTGAGATTGTGAGGACTAGGAGTAAGCTTAGGAAAGAAGGGGCTGGGGAAACATGGAAAGAAAAAGATGGGTTTTTTTAGGCTAGAATAGGATAAAGAGATCTAACATAGACTACATTTTGGGTGTTTGTAGTGGTCTATGGATAGATTGACCTCTCAAGAGTGGCATGTAGTTGTACTGAGAGTGGTAGGCTTGTTTACACTGGTCGACTGGGAACATGTGGATGCGATAAGACTAGGATACTTGGCATGGATGTCCCATCATAGTGCATACATGGTAATGGTGACAAAATTATGCTAGTGATGGTGATCAGAGATTTCTACATTTCATCTTCACATTGGGGAGATGACTATTACCACCAAGGATATATATAGGATATTCTAACTCCTGATCAGGGGGACCGACATAGTGGCTGGTGACTCGACACAAGCAGAGGCAATGAGGGCCCTTTTTGGGTAGGATTGGAGGGTGGTGTTGAGTCATGGGAAACTAGCCTTCAATGATCATTTGGATCAGGCACTAGCAGCTCAAAGGCTTTATTTTTTATGTTTGCAACTTGGTTGGGGGATATGTTGTGTCATACATTGGTAGGGTCAGGGTTACTTTATGATTGATTCCATTGATTTTCTGGATTATAGATGTAGAGAATCCAATGACCCGAGGGACCTTGATGTTGGCAAAGTTATATTAGGACCTACATCAGATTGTATATCATGCGGGTGAGGGACAATGACATAGTATCGAGTTCCCAACATTATTGTCAATGTGGGGGTTGTAGCACATTGCAGTGCTAAGGCCCATTGGGATGAGGGACATGTAGGTAGAGGAGCCAATGGTGTAAAATTAGGGAGAGCCACTAACTTATCATCACATCAATCATTAGAGGGAGACCCTAGATGGATTGAGTAGCGAGGCCACATGGAGACCATATTTGACTGTAGGGACCTGGGTAGAGGATCAGAGAGAGTTTTTGTACATAATAACACCCACCTACATTTTTGGGCATTGGGATTATATGGTGGAGAAGTAAAGGGAATATAGGGTAGCTACGAAGTTTGGCTACACATAGGGGGTGATGGATGTAGCACACTGGTACCAGTGAGTGACCCAAGAGAGGAGGTAAGAGTTTGGATTGTTGTTGGACATGGATGGACTTATAGACACCTAGAGGATGATGCAACCACTACACTAGGATTAGTGGGGAGGGTCAGCTGATGTAGGGGTGATGGTGGAGTACACATATTGGTGTAGGTCACCATGGGTGGTTGGGAGAGTAGGATTACCACCTCAACCCAAGATACAATGAGTGGCAAAAGAAGTAGTAGCTAGGGGTAGGGGAGTAGGAGGGAGAGCTGAAGGGTGGGTGGCATAGGTGGTGCAATAGGTTTGCGTGGCTTCCTAGAGGAGGGTGGAGAGAGAGGGAGAATGAGGAGGGAGAGGAGGAGACAATGCTAGAGGGGGTGGATTGGGAGGTGGGGAGGTGATGAATGTTGATGATGGAGGACAAGTGGAGATTTTGGGGACTCAATGCTCAAGTTCATAGGTACCATCAGCATTGGCTATAGGGGGAGGGTCTTCAGCTGCTGGGGGTGCTTATATAGAATATGTGCTAGAATTCCTATATGAATTCCATGTAGCCACTGCACAAATGCTCCAAGACACAATGAGGGAGAGATACTCTTAGGTAGGAGAAGGATGATGCGAGGGTGAGAGGGATGGGTTGCAAACATAGATGGTGTAGGTAATGGTGAATGGGTTGGAGCTAGTAGAGGAGAGAGATTGTCTACATCGAGAGAGTGATGTAAGGGAGAGCAGGAAGAGGGCCAAAGGCACACCCTAATCCCAAATCCTCCTTGCAGAGATCACACACGGAAGAAATAAACAACAAGTGAGAGAGATAATGCAGAACAGATCATGATATGTTATTCATAAATCACCTCATACATGTCGGGCTGTAAGGCCTTCCTGGCTATGGCCAATACATCAAATTCAATTACAATAGCTCTCCAACATGTGAGGATTCAAAACTATCTTGAAAATTCTAAACTAATACCTCTACCAACTGTCTCCTAAAAATTGATGCCTAAAAATACAACTAGCAACTACATTTAAAAAAGAGGCTACCAAAACAAGTTGGCCTTCAGATCCATCATTGGTAGAAGGAACAACCAGATATAAGTCCACATGCTTCTCGATGATCAATACCAACATTAACTTTGAGACCATAATTAAATGCACAAGTCAGCCTCAATAGTAAACCAAAATAAACTACTCGGCAAGCAAGGTTAACTAAACACTAGGAAATAACCGACCAACTCAATCAAAGAAGAAACCAAGAAACTACCGAGCCAACTCGGTCAAAGAAGGAATCGAGCAACACATAAAACTCAAACTTATTTTTGGTGACACAGGATTTCCAAGGACCTGAGATGCTACTACATCAAACACCTGGGGTTGTTTGAAATGATTCTCCAAATCATGTAGTAGGTACAACCCGAGATGAATCCAACTCAGATTGTGAAATCCACAAACTGTCTTCAATCAGTTTGTTCTTCCACTTTACTAGATATTCCATATATTGTTTTCCTCTTGTGCTTCTTCTAACTCTATGCTCCAAAATATGCTCAACTTCTTTTGTTTGTCTCTTAGGATAATCATTTGGTATTGTCGTGTCTTCATCAAGTTCATAATACTCAAACAAATCTGCAATGTTGAATATAGGTGATATATCCATGTCATCAAGTAATTCAATCTCATAAGCATTTCCACTATCAAATCTCCTCATAATCTTGCAAGGACCAAACTTCTTCATTTTTAGCTTCCCATATGTTTCAACAAGAAATCTTCCTTTCTTCAAATGAACCATTACATCATCACCAACTACAAAAGTCTTATGTCTTCTTGATCTATCAGCTCTATCTGTATACTTCTGATTACTTTTCTCCAACTTTTGTTTCAGTTCTTCATGCAATGTCTTCATGAACTCAGAAAAATTTACTCATTCAGCACTTCTCTTTTCTTCACTAGCAATATCCTTCAAATCTAGTATACCTCTCAGTTGTATGCCATTTACAATCTCAAAATGTGTTTTTCTAGTACTCATATTCACTGAATTATTGTATGCAAACTCTGCTTGAGCCAACACAGAATCCCAATTACTTGGTGTATCTCCGACTAAACATCTCAAAAGACTACCCAAAATTCTATTCACAACCTATGTTTTTCCATCAGTCTGTGGGTGAAATGTAGAACTATATCTCAACTCGGTGCCAAACTTTCTCCAAAGAGTCTTCAAAAAGTATCCACCAAATTTACCGTCTCGGTCAGAGATGATACTCCTTGGTAATCCATGCAATCTGACAATTTCCTTAAAGAAAACATCTATTGTATGCACTGCATCTGATGTCTTTCTACAAGGTATAAAATGTGCCATCTTAGAAAATCTATCCACAACAACAAATATAGAATCATTACCTCTCACTATCTTCAATAACCTAAGAACAAAATCCATACTGATATCAATCCAAGGTTTCTCAGGAACAAAAATTGGTATATACAATCCAGTATTTTGACTTACTCCCTTTGCAACTTGACAAATTCCACAACTTCTCACAAATTTTTGAATATCCTTATACAACTGTGGCCAAAAGTATTTCTCCTTAAGAAAATTCAATGTCTTGTCAACACCAAAGTGTCTAGCCAAACCACTACTATGTTTCTCCTTTATCAAATTAGTCCTCATTGATCCTGTTGGTATACACAACCGAATACCTTTAAACAACATACCTTCTTGAATGAAATAGTCTTCCCATTTAGTACTCAGTTGATCTTGAATAGGTTCTTTTCTCTTTCTCCATGGCTCAAAAAAATCAAAATCATTTTCATACAACACTTTCATATCATCAAAACCAAGAACTTAAATTCTCATCTCGGTTATCAAAGATCTTATTCTACTCAATGCATCAAAAACTCAGTTAGTGACTCCACTCTTATGTTTTATCACAAATGTATAACTATGCAAATATTCAACCCATTTCATATGTCTCTGATTCAACTTATTCTGACTACCCAAATACTGTAAAGCCTTATGATCAATATATAACACAAATTCACTTGGTATCAAATAATGTCTCCATTTCTTCAGGGCTTGAACAATAGCATAGAATTATTGATCATCCACAAAACATTTCCTTTTTGCATCATTCAATTTTTCACTAAATAAATCAATAGGCTTACCTTCTTGACTCAACACAAATCCTATTGCACTACCACTTGCATCACATTCAACTTGAAATACCTTATTGAAATCAGGAAAAGCTAACATAGGCAATTCATCAACATTCTACTTCAGAGTCTCAAAAATTTTATCAACTCCATGTGTCCACTTGAATTCTCTTTTATCTCCTCTCATAGTCTCAGTCATAGCATTACAAATTGAACTGAAATTCCTAATGAACTTTCGATAAAAACATTCCAAACCATGAAATGATCTTACCTCACTAAAATTCTTAGTTGTAGGCCAATTCAAAATAGATTCAACCTTTTTAGGATCCATTTTCAAACCATCAGCTAAAATCACAAATCTCAAATATGCAATCTCCTCTTGCATGAAAGAACACTTTTTTAGGTTAATCAACAACTTTTCTTCTTTCAATATCTACAACACTTGTTTAACATGCAACAAATGCTCTTCTATGGTCTTACTGAATATTAGAATATCATCTAGGTATACAACCAAAAATTTACCTAAGAATTTCTTCAAAACTTCATTCATCAATCTCATAAAAGTACTCGATGCATTAGTTAAACCAAAATGCATAACCAATCACTCATACAAACCTTCTCTTGTCTTAAAAGTAGTCTTCCACTCATCACCTTCTTTGATTTTGATCTAATGATATCCACTTTTCAAGTCAATTTTGGTAAAATAATTTTCTCCAGTCAAACTGTCCATTATGTCATCCATTCTTTGTATAAGAAACCTATATTTCACTATTATTTTGTTGATTGCTCTAGAATCAATACACATTCTCCATTCTTCTTAGGTGCCAATACAACTGGTATTGCACAAGGACTCAAACTTTCTTGGATCAAACCTTTCTGTAACAATTTTTGAATCTGTTGGTTCAATTCTTCATTTTCGGTAGGTGTCAACTGACGTGGTGCCTTATTTGATAAACTAGCTCCAGGGATTAAATCCATACAATGATCAATGTTTCTCTTTGGTAGAAAACCATCAGGTAAATTATCAAAAATGATCTCTCTATACACGGTGAGTAACTTATCAATCTCTTCATGGATGTTATCCTCTATTTTCTTACTCAATTTGTTAGGAATCACAACAAAACATACATCATTCTTCTTCAAATCCTAAACAAACTTTCTTCCTTCCATCAAGAAAACATTCACAGATGTACAAACACTACTAATAGGTTCTTAAATCAAAGGTAACAATATTTGTCTTCTCCCATCAGCCCAAATAGTATATTTATGAAATCTCCTATCATATATAGCATGTCTATGATATTGCCAAGCTCTACCCAATAAAATATGACAACAATCCATAGGAATGATACCACATAACACCTTATCATAGTACTTTCCAATTTTCAAATTCACATAACATTGTTCACTTACCAAGAGTGTATGCTCATCCTTGATCCATGAAATTTGATAGGCCTTCGGGTGTTTCAACCTTTCCAAATGCAACTTTGTAACCATTTCCTTAGATGCCAAGTTCTCTAAGCTTCCACTCTCAATGATTACCTTCCACACTTCATCAGAAACTCTACATCTAGTCTTGAACAAACTTTTCCTTACCAGATCTTCTTTATTACTTCCACTCCAAAGTGCTCTCATTACCATCAAGTTCTTTTCCTTCTCAGGTTCATTCGGTGAATCTTCTTGTACCAAAGCATTTCTATTGTTACCAACCTTTTTACTTGCATGTGTAAATTCAAATTATATATGTCCTGCTTCTCCATGATTCTAACAAGTTCCTTAGAAATCAAATCTGTTATAACAACCTCTGTAGTTATTTCCTCTTCCTCTAAACAAACTTTCACCTTTCCATTCGGTCTTGCCTTTATCCAGATTTATCTTTTCTAGATCAAATCTATTGTTTTAACCATAATATCTACCTCTTCCTCTAGGGAATCTATGACCTCTACCTCTTTGTCTTTTCTCATGTCTCTTGTTCAATTTCTCCTTAACTTTCAAGGCAAATTGATAAGCTTCCTTAATGTTTTCCAATTTAACCAAACTGATTTCTTCTTGGATGGAAACTCTAAATCCATTCAAGTACCTAGCAATTCTTTCCACTTCATCTTCATCATGTCCAGATCTAATATCTAATCTATAGAATTCCTTAGTATAATCTTTTACCAAGCTATCTTTTGTCTCAAACTTTGCATTCTCCTAACTAGTTAATTTGATAATCATAAGGTAAAAAATTTTCTTTGAACTTATTTACCATCTTATTCCATACCTTAATTTTGTCTTTGCCTTTCCTCTTTCTATCCAATTGTAGATGTTCCCACCACAAGGATGCATGACTCTTCAACTTTGTGCTTGCAATCTTCACTTTCTTTTCCTCAGGAACATTTTCATATTCAAAGTACTTCTCCATCTCGGTGATCCAATCTACCAATTCATCTGAATCTAGCTTTCCACTGTACTCAGGAGGGTTGAAATGTGGTGTAGAATTCAGATTTTTTAAAGATTTCAACAATATTTACTCACCCTGATCCATCACAGGTGTAGGTTCTACATCATGTTCTTCCTCAATTTTATCATCACTAACATCTTCAAGATGTCTTCCTCTATGCTAGGTTGTCTCAACAACTTCTAATATAGCAACAAGTTGTCTCAACATGTCTGCCAATCCTGGCTCTCCATCTCACCTCCCACGAACCATCTTGAAACCCTCTACAATTACAAGCCAAATCAAGATCTACTACCCCACAACAAATCAACTAGGGTTTGACAAGAAGGAACCCTCAAACCTAGATTCATAAATCTAGATCCATATCTCACCTTAACTCTGATACCACCTGACGCAAGGCAGGTATGAATAAGGGGCCAAAGGCATGCCCTAATCTAAATCTACCTTGCAAATATCACACATGGAAGCAACAACACAAAAAGTGAGAGAGAGAATGAAAATCCAATCCATATATTTCATCAAATAGATTCTTACATGTCGGGCTGTAAGGTCTTCCCGGTTAGGGCCAAATATTACAATTCAATTACAATAGTCCTCCAACATGAAAGGATTCAAAAACTATCTTTAACTCCTAATCTGATACCATTCATCTTATAGCTCTAAGTTCCTCTAAGATGTTGTCCTAAAACTACATCAAATGACTACAATATATACAAGAGGCTACTAGAACAAGTCAACCTTCAGATCTACCATTAACGAAATGAATGACCAGATCTAGGTCCACACACTTCCCAATGATAGATACCAACATTAAATCCATGACCACAATTAAGTACAAAAGTCAGCCTCAACATAAAACTAAAACAAACAAGTCAGTAAGCAAGGATAACTAAGCGCCAGGAAAGGATAACCAAGAGCCAAGGAATTAACTGACCAACTTAGTCAAAGAAGGAACTGAGCAACTACTGAGCCAACTCGGTCAAAGAAGGAACCGAGCCACACAAAAAACTCAAACTTGTTTTTGGTCACACAAGATTGCCAAGGACCCGAGATGCTCCCGCATTAAATGCTACAAAAAAAAAAGTCTCAATGTTTATCCTCAACTACATCATTTGTAGGTATGGGGTATCCTCATCAATTATAACTAACAATGGGGGGAAATGTTAGGATTAGGTAATACTGAGAGGGGGGTGGTGAATTAGTATTACTGAACTTAGATTTAAACTTTAACCAATTATAAATAAATAAAAACACTATTGAAATGAAAAGAACAATAAAATATAACACATAACTCATGACACCATGATTTGTTCTTGAGGAAACCCCGGCCAAAGGAAAACCCCGGTGGGGATGGTACCCACAACTATGCACTAAAATATTGTATCCCTATTAGGAGTTGATGATTACATAGTACATTTCCTTGTTAAAGGATTACAAAACCCTATTAGGGGTATACAAAGCACTTGGTTAAAGGTGGTGAGAAAATAGCTCTTACAATAAAAAACTATTACAAAGAGTTCTCCAAAATGTGAACAATAAAAGAACTTATCTTTCTTAGATAGTTCTAGTTATAGCTCTATCTCTTACTGATCTCACATCTGATCTCTACTCTCAGATTCACAATGTTACTTCATCATCATAATCACAATACTTATCGCTTTCATAAAAGCACTCTACACTTATACAAAAACTGCCATCCAGTCAGCTTCACAAATATCATACAAAACATAATAATTAATTATGTAAAGGATAAGAATGAAGTCAGCGATCATATATTACCCCAAGTCTTGGTAATATACTCCATTCACCTGACTTAGCATGTTATCATATCTGCTAGCCTTTCCTTAGTCTTCACAACTGCTCATATGCCCTGTTATACTAAATCTCTATCTTCACATACCTTCAGCTTACTAAATCTCATTGATATGATCACCAAAAATCATGTGCTCTTAACCAAAGCATATACATATCCTAAAATACCTTCTACTAACTTCACAGGCCATAATACCTCATACATTTCCATCACTAACCAAAACTGTAGCACTGTACCCTGTTACCCTGATTCTAGACTTAGTCATTTTCATGACGGTGACTCCAATACTAAACTTCTCATCATGCAATCACTCCATCATAAGTGTTGCCATGAATGACAACCCTTAAGTGATCCCTAGTGCTCCACAACATCACTTGCCAACAATCTCTCCCTTTGGCATTGATGGCAACACTTAGAAAAATGACTAAGTGTCAAAATACAACTCTCTTCTTTTCATTTTCTCTTTTCTACTTTTTTTTGTTTTATACATCTTTTTCTTCTTCTTACTATTTTTCTTCTCTTCCTTCTACTCTTTAAATTTTTCCTCTTTCTCTTCCTCTCCCTTTGACATCAATGGAAAAGGTTGATTCCAAAATTTCAAAAACTTAAGCACAAAAAGATTTAGTGCTTACTCACCATTTTTAAAACATTTTGGAAGAAGTTTTCCAAGGTCTTTACTTCCTCATCCCATGACTTAATCAGTAGCTCACTAACATGGATTAGTCCATTCAGTGTATATGAAGTGGTCTTTGTTTCCTTAAGCTCAGTGGGTGTAGATAAAGTCATTGACCTATCAACCTTTTCCATCTCTGAAAGATGAGTCTCAAGCATTGAAAGCTTAGGGGTCAATAGGACTCTTAACAAGATAAATCTTTCTGTAACTATACCTTCTCTGTTTCCAGTACACTGATCTTGTCCAACAGCCTGGATGTATCTTTATCTATTTTTCCTACAGTTAGTGAAGATGATTCACAACTGTCCATCAAATTGTCAAGAGTATCCCTATCCTTGGCTATAATCTCCTCAATATTATTTACATGCCTGCAAGGATTTATGCAGTAGCTATAAATTTTATTTCCTTGTGCTACACAACTCTTGGCCTTAAGAGTAGTAGCCTTGAGAATGTCTAAGTCCCATGAGATGGATTGAAAGAATTCTCTCATCTTCTTCTCCAAAAAAAAATTCTTTGCCTTGTCTTCTACAATCTTTAGCAATGAGTCAAAGTGACTATCAAAGCTATCCAATACTGTACCAAGATTTTCAGCTTCATCCTTTTCTTGAAAGATAATCGGTGAGGGGAGTATCTTGTCTACTGTTTCAACAACCCTAGCCATTAACTTTATTCTTTTTTCCCCTTTCTCTACTGACCTTTCTTTAGCCTTGGTGAAGGCCATGAAGGATAGCTTCATAAGCTCATCCTCATCCATACTGTCTACATCAAAACTTGTTGGTTTGGCCATACTTGCCAACAATAAGGAGGTGTCCAATTTAACCTCAACAACTTTTTCTATTCTGGTATCTTCTTCCTTCTTTTCTTCCTGTTGTATTTCCTTCTCCTATACTTCCTCCTTTCTTTTCTCTTCCTCTATCTATTCTTGTTCTCCAACTTCCATCGCACTATCTAAATTATCCATAAATGGATCACTTACATCATGTGAAGTGTCAAGGGTCACATGCACACTAGATACAAAGAATTTTGGTTACATGTTGACTTGTACACTTTCATCCACTACTTTGGAACTTTCTCCCAAACCCAAAGGTGTAGGCTTGGCGACCTTGGGAGGTGATGTCTTATTTGTCATATCACTCATTAGGATCTGATCTAATGCCTTCTAAGTGTCTTTAATTACCTCATCATATTTCCTAGCCATTATTTTTACTAGTCTGGCCTTTGTCCTGAGCAAGAGTTTCAATTCATTTATAATCCTCTCCCTTTCTTGTATTGAGACAACATGTAACATGTCCTAAAATATCTTTATTTCTTATGTTTTCATCCTCTGATTGTGCCAACTACTTATTGATTTCCAGTTTGCTGTATAGTTCTTTAGGGATACTCTCTTCAATTTCTAACAAGTTTTTCTTGAATACTAAGAGATACACAATGATAGTATCTTAATGAGTGACTGATTCTCAGAATCATATCTCTCATAATACCTATTCACTATTTTCAGATTACCATCTTTAATCACTCTTTTCTATAGTGACTTAAGGTCAGGTTTACACAAGGTTTGTGGATCCTTTGGTGCTACTTTTTCTTCTTCTTTCTTAGTAACCTTTTCCTCTTTCTTCTTCCTCTTTACTTCTAGCTCTTTCTCCTTAGGACTGTCCTGCTTGCTAGATCTTGTAGATCCCCTGGAAATGATCACATGCATAACCTCTTGTACTTCCTTCTCGTGTGAAGTTGATAAGTCAATGATATCAATAGTAGAATCTATAGTCTTTTATGCTTCTAAAGGAATAGAATTATTAATAGCCATGCTTGAAGATGCTTCCATCGTATCTCTCATGTCTATCAACTGCTTCTTAGTGATTCCTACTTTAGAAGTGATATCCTCCACAATTTTACTGATTTTCCTTTTCCTTGTTACTTTTTCTTGCTCTTCTCTAACTTTTTCATATTTCTCTCTATATGTTCCCCATCTTTCTTGTGTAGGGTCTATTTCTAATGCCAGTATATGCTATACTTGCATGGTTAGAACCTTAGCACTTACTTCATATCCCATGGGGTAACACAATTTCATCCTTGGTTCCACTACCTTAAAGAAAACACAATCTATTTCAACCATGAAATAGATAGTATCCCCATACTTCTCAACAATGTTCTTAGGTATTCTATACCTTTCCTTCATTTTCCTTTGTAAGATTTTTGTCATGGCAAATAGCTCACCATCAACCTAGTTTTTGTCTTGTCTCCTATAGCTCTCTGAAATCTGAATTCTAATAGGTACATCTTCTCTCCATGCCCTAGGGTGCATGCCAAGAAACTTGTGAATGATGTGGATTTACATATGGACTAACAAGGACCCAAACCTAAATATTTTACTCCCATCTTTCTTTATCACTTGACATTTTCAAGGAACTATTCTGCAAGTACTTCACAGAGGTTATATTTCTTGTTTTCCTTCACCATTCTATATGCCATCATAACAACTCCAGTTGATACAATGTTTGGTATGCTACTATAAAATAACTTGTAACCCAACAACATTGCTACCAACCTAACATCTTGCTGAAAGATTTCATTGACTGTCATCACCCTCTTATTCCACTTGGAATGGGTTAGGGTTTTTGCCTGTTTCCTCAAATTTTTTTCTCATACAAGTAGGGCTCCTTCATTATCAAGGCCTGTAATCTCATGAATCATTTGTGCACAAATCTTTACTGGTTGTTCTCCAATCCAAACAAATTGATCATGTGCTCTGCTAAGGATGATTGTAAACCATTCAACTTCTATGAATTCTGTGAGTAGAGTTAACTTAATGATGGAATGACTTTGTAGGTATTTGAATTCTTTAGCCATGGATCCATCTGCTTCTATCATGCTATCCAATTCATCGTAAATTTTTACATCTCCAATAATTTCATACTTGTCATGTATGTATACCCTAGTGTCTTCTACATGCAATACGCCTACGAGGGTTTGTGAAAATGCTCCTTCCAGATCATCCTCACAAGACTTGAATGAATGTCTCTTGAATTTGTACCTAGGTCTATCCATGACATCATAAACTACTGGTGCATCCATAACTTCTCCATGAGATTAGGTCTAAATACCTTAAACATGCTTGAATCCGATACTTTACTTTACGCGATCATGAAATCTCTCTGCTAGATCACTGCAATTCTTCACAACTCTGCTCTCCTTAGTCATTGATAATCAAACAGTGTAGAAATGATATCTTCCAAGACATTTTATCCTTCACAAGTTGAGTGAGTTTATTAAACACAAGTAGCTCAACTTCGTATCCTATCCAGTCAACATAAAACTCACGAACACGCAAAATGAATCTTCAAGTGTTGCGCTCTCATAGACAGACTCCAAAGTGTCTGCACACACCATACCTAAGCTTGCATGAGCTTACTCCACATATATAGGGGTTGGATATATTGTGTTCTCTACATCCAATGCTCCCCTTAAGGCTATGCACCTTCTAGGTCAATGCCTCAAAGAAATCATCATGTGAAGACACAGTGTGATCAACTGTCTCTCCTTGACTGATGCCTTGTTTAAAACTTTCACCTTCTATATCTTATCATCCTCCTTGCTCTCTGATTTCTTGAATTGATTCTCAAATTAACTCATGTATTCATTAAGACTCTTACCACAGTCACCAACATTCTTTCTTATAACCACAGGAGCTGGTCCTCTCAGTTCATTAGATCTTCTTGGTCCTCTTATGTTGCCCTCTCCATTGTATCTACAAAACTTTGCAATGTGTCCAAGGTTGTTGCATTTGTAACATGTAGGAGGTCTCCTCCTATCTTGATTTACTTGTAGTTTACAATACCTTGTAGTGTATCTGAAGTTGTATTTTTGACATGTGATCTTGGCTATTGATTCTTCTCTGACATAATCTTGCTTGTACCTAGACTGATCTGGTTTTTTGCAATCTTCCTTCTGGTGTCCAAACTCATAACAGTTAAAAAAAGTAGCTGGTAAAGGGTTTATAGGTACCTTTACTTCTGCAATCTCTTTTCATGTGTCTAACTTTGTTGCATCCAAAGCATCTACCTCTAAAAGGTCTGATCTATTCTTTAGGTTCTTCATGAGTAGGTTTGTCTTCATGTGTAGTTCTTTCTTCATTATTTGCTCCACTTTCTTTTTCACTTGATCTGATGTATCATTGTCTGAATCTTCTTGGATCTTGTCCATAAGATCATGTTTCTGATTTCTTGAAGCTTCCAATTGTTCCTTTAGTTTCCTGATGAAACCTTCTACTCTTCTCAATTTGAATTTCAGTATGCCATTCTTAGCTTTCTCTTTGTTCAAATCTTCAAGTGTTGCTTCAAAGTTATCTTGCAAACTTTTTGAATCCATTATGATCTCCCTTAAGCTATTAGGCTTTCTCTCCAAGGGCCAATAGCTCTGATACCAATTGTTAGGATTAGGTAATACTGAGAGGGGGGGTGAATCAGTATTATTGAACTTAGATTTAAACTTTAAACAATTATAAATAAACCATAACACTATTGAAATGAAAAGAACAATAAAACATAACACATAACTCATGACACCATGATTTGTTCTTGAGGAAACCCTAGCCAAAGGAAAACCCCGATGAGGGTGGTACCCACAACTATGCACTAAAATATTGTATCCCTGTTAGGAGATCTAGCCCTGTTAGGAGATGATGATTACATATTACATTTCTTTGTTAAAGGATTACAAAACCCTGTTAGGGGTATACAAAGCACCTGGTTAAAGGTGGTGAGAAAACAACTCTTACAATAAAAAACTATTACAAAGAGTTCTCCAAAATGTGAACAATACAAGCACTTATGTTTCTTAGATAGTTCTAGTTATAGCTCTGTCTCTTATTGATCTTGCATTTGATCTCTTCTCTTAGATTCACAACCTTACTTCATCATCATAATCATAATACTTATCGCTTTCATAAAAGCACTCTATACTTATACAAAAATAGCCATCTAGTCGGCTTCACAAATATCATACAAAACATAATAATTAATTATGTAAAGGATAAGAATAAAGTCGACGATCATATATTACCCAAGTGTCGGCAATATACTCCATTCACCTAGCTTAGCACATTATCATATCCGCTAACCTTGCCTTAATCTTTGCAATTGCTCATATGCCCTGTTATACTGAATCTCTGTCTTCGCATACCTTCAAATTACTAAATCTCACTAATCTGATCACCAAAACTCACGTGCTCTTAACTAAAGCATATACATATCCCAAAATACCTTCTACTAACTCTGTAGGACATAATACCTCATACATTTCTATCGCTAACCAAAACTATAACACTGTACCTTGTTACCCTGATTTTGGACTTAGTCATTTTCATGACTGTGACTCCAGTACTGAACTTCTCATCATGTGATCACTCCAGCATAAGTTTTTCCATGAATAACAACCCTTAAGGGATCCCTAGTGCTCCACAACATCACTTGCCAATAGGAAATTCAAAAATAAAGATATGGATGACTTATGTCTACACTTCAACATCACATAGCAATGTTCCTTGATCTATTACCCTCTAGGTAATAGACAATATGAAGCATCAAACAAGAGTACCCTAAAAATTCTACATAGAACAATAAACAAATCAGGGAGAGACTGGAACTTGCAGATCAATCTAGCACTATGGGCGTATCACACTAGCATTAGAACACCAACAAGAGAAACTCCTTTCACACTTATCTATGGGTCAAAGGAAATGTTACCAATTGAAGTTGAGATTCCATTACTAGGAGTTTCATTGAAAAGTCTAGTCATTGATGAGGACTATATAATCTCACATCTACAAGAAGTTGAATTGCTAGATGAATGCAAATAACAGGTGTTTGACCATCTCAAAGTCTACTAGCAAAGAATGACCAGAGGATGCAACAAGAAGGTGAAATTGAGAACATTTTAGGTAGGGTACCTTATTCTAAGAGAAAATCCAAAGAACCAACAATATCAAGAGCAAAAGGGACAATCTAAACCCAACTAGTTGGATCCATTTGTTATCACAACTTCCTATGGATCAAGTTCCTATAAACTAGCTACACCTGAAGGAGATGTATTATTCGATCCAATCAAAAATCTTCACCTAAAATGATTTTATGTCTGACATTCTTAAGGTAGAACCTATACAAAAAAAATTGATCCTAAATAAATCCAAAAATAGTAAAAATTTAATCTTGAAGAAAAGCAAAAATAGTAAAAAAAGTGGAAAAATCAAAAACATCATAAAATATCCTGAAAAAATGATCATCTTGGTCAAAAAATAGTAAACAGACGCCTTGATGAATCAATTAAAAAAGTAAAAAATAAAAAATGTAAAAAAAAGTTCAAAAATAGAAAAAAGTAAAAAAAAATCAAAAAAGGAAAAAGTGCATTGACGAAAACTTGGTACACAGGCATCTTGGTAGCAAAAAAATAAGAAATTTTCTAAGTGGTGAAAACTTGGTAAATAGGCGCTATTTTTAATCAATCCTCCATCTATCAATATGACGCTTAGCTATCTTACATGTTTTTCTTTCATGACACCAAACTTGACCTGGACTATTCAAATGTCTTATCTTCGTTACTTGGAATCTGTCTACACCTAAGTCCTAGGATAGTTTCTTCTCGATGAGGGCACCATTCCTAGTAATTCCGATAGTCAAGTTATCTTGTCAGCAGTGGGTTAGTCCACCAAGCTATGTTACTCAACCTAGGTTTTTGTCTAGGAAATTCTGCCACTGACATCAACACAATGCTTCTTAACACTAACATAATAAACTATCACTATCACAAACAAGGGTGTTTCACAACACCATCTACATAGACATCAAAATAGTATTTTTCAACACTTATTGGATCACAATACAAAATGAACCTAATCAATGGTTTCTGTAAACACCATGCACACCCAAGAATACATCTTGAAACACATCAAATAAACTTGAACATGCTTATGTTATGCTAATGATGTCTTTTTAGTAACTCGATGATGTCCTTAGACTAGAGAATCATGATTAGAAAATTTGAATGTTCTTTGCATGATATATTTTCAATTGATGATTTTCACTTATCATACCTCTTGAGTAACATAAAGCATGGTACTAGTAAGACCCCTTATGAATTTTGGTATGGTCATATTCCCACACTGAAGTATTTTAGAATTTTTGGAACAAAATGCTATATCAAGAGAGATAAAGATTTAGGTAAGTTTGACCCTATGTGTGATGAAGGTATATTTCTTGGATATTGTACAAAGAGAAAATCTTATAAATATTTTAATAATCAGTTGAGAAAGATAGTTGAAAGTGCTAATGTGAAAGTTGATGAGAATTATCAGAAACAAGTTAATTCATGTAGTTATGAATCAAATGATGAAGAAGAAAGTCAAGTTATACAAGTATAAAATCAAAATCAAAACCAAAATGGATCAACAGAACAGGATGGAGAAGTTATAAATGAGGAAGATTTGGAAACACAAAATTTTGATACAATAGAAAAATTGAAGACTCCAAGGTATATAAGAATGAATCATTCAGAAAATAAGATTATTGGTAATAGAGATGAAGGTATCATGACTAGAGGAAAACATGCTAGAATGAGAGATGAAATTTTTATGATTTCTAAAGTTGATCCTAAAGATGTTGATGAAGCTTACAAAGATGAAAGTTGGGTTAAGGAAATGAAAGAAGAGTTGGAACATATTGAAAAGAATAAAACATGGATATTTGTTCCCAAACCGAAGGAAAAGAATGTAATTGGAACAAAATGGGTTTTTAGAAACAAACTAAATGAAGATGGTGAAGTTGTAAGGAAAAAAGCCAGATTGGTTTGCAAAGGATATTCACATATGGAAGGTATTGACTTTAAGGAGACATTTTCTCTTGTTGCTCAAATTGAATCTATTAGAATCTTTCTTGCATATGCTACTTATAAATATTTCAAAGTATATCAGATGTATGTTAAGTCTACATTCTTGAATGGAGAATTAGAAGAGGAAGTCTACATTGAACGACTTGATTATTTTCCTTTGACTAATCAAAGTGACATTGTTTGTCAATTGAAGAAAGTATTGTATGGATTGAATTAAGCACCGAGAGCTTAGTTTTCAAGGTTAGATAAACATTTGATGAAACTTGGTTTTAGTAAAGGATCTACTGATAGTAATTTGTATTTCAAAATTGATCATGACAATATCTTGATTGTTAAAGTATTTATGCATGATATCATTTTTGGTGGAAATGACAAGTTGAGTAAATATTTTGCAAATGAGATGCAAAATAAATTTGAGATGTCAATGATAGGTGAGATGAAATTCTTTCTTGGTCTTCAAATTACTCAATTAGAAAAAAATATTTTTATATCATAGTCTAAGTATCTGAAGGAGTTGTTAAAGGGATTTGGAATGGATGATTATAAACCTATTGTAACCCCTATGGTTACTAGTTCAAATTGAAAAAGAATGATAATTCCCCTCTTGCTAATCAGAAAAGGTAAAAATAAATGATAAATGGGTTTCTATACTTAACTCATAGTAGATAGGACATAATGAATGTTGTTTGCATTGTTGCGAGATTTCAAGCAGAATCAAAGGAATCACATGTTTTTGTTGTTAAGAGGAATTCAAATACTTGAAAGGGATAGTGGAATATGGGCTATGGTATCCTAAGGATGATGATCTTACATGGTGTATTTATACTAAAGCCGATTGGGCAGGTAATGTAGATGACATGAAAAGAACTAAAGGTGGATCATTCTTTTTTGGGAAGAAGTTAGTCTCTTGGTCCAGTAAGAACAAACTTGTATATCTCAATCTACTACTAAAGCTGAGTATGTTGTTGTTACAAACTGTAATCAAGTAGTTTGGATGAAGCAAATGCTAGAAGACATAAAAATGAGTTTTGGTGAGCCTATTGTTATTTATTGTGACAATTCAAGTGGTATGAATATTTGAAAGATCCATGTGTTGCATTCAAAAATAAAACATATATCTATAAAGTATCATTTCTTGAAGGATAAGGTGAATGAAAAAGAAGTCAAATTGGAATATGTGTCTACAAAAGAACAGATTGTAGATATCTTTACAAAGCCCTTACCAAAGGATACTTTTGAGTATCTTTGAGGTAAGCATGGGGTGATAGCCCCTCTTGATCAGAGCAAGACATGTATAGATTTGCATCGGTCCCATTCTTATACAAAGATTATTTTTCATTTTGGATTGGTACTTTTTGGATTGCTCCTCATGGGGAGTAGTTGGTCTTGTGATGTATGTTGTTTATATTTTGTTTTTTAACTTTTGTGACTTAGTTCATAAATGTTCCTTTGTCATTGATGTCAAAGGGGGAGAGATAGTCATATGAAAAATAAGGAAGAAGTAAAGGGAGAGATTTATATGAGAAAATCAAGTGTCAGACTTAGCGAGAGTAATTGATATATTGTGGATATTGTTGTTGATATGATTTCTTTGTACATTGATTTTGTTTTTAACATCATATGTTGCCATCAATGCCAAAGGGGGAGATTGTTGGAGATTCCATGCATATATGTGCTAATATTAATATTTTTTCCATTGATGTCAACATATTTATTTATTCCCTGGTTTGTTCTATTAAGAGTTTTGGTTCGGTATGGACATTGTATTTCAGATCAGTTGTTGCAAAGATGTAAAAGTGTTGTAGAATGTTTATACTTGATCTTGTTCAAGTTGTAAAGGTTCACTTTATGATTTGAGGAAGTCATGGTTGATTTTTCAGAGGATAATTTTATGGTTATCTCACTAGATAAAGTGTTGCAGTTTTTGATTTGATGAGGATCGGTTATGTAATATTTTTGGTTGCTAACCTAGTGGTGAGCTAAGGACATGGATGTGTGTTCTCAGCTCGGATGGTTCATGATTTGGATGTTGGCCAGCTATTTTATTGAGTGACAGAGTTTGATGTTTAGTGTTACTGATGAATAGTGTAGAGACATTTGTAAATTTTGAGATAGAGATGTTTGTGTGTTGTTGTTGTGGTAATTTATGTTGCTTTCTAATGTTTATAGATTATTTATATTTTTGTTGGTGGATTGCATTGGGTTATGTGATCAAATTCAATGAGTTTCCTACGGCGTGTTGATATTCTTGGCCAACTTGATGGATAAGGTATTGTGAATATTTACAGACTGGTCTATGGATCATAGCATGTTTGTGGATGAAGGTTTTGGGTCCTAGCTATGTCTTTTCCAACATGTCTTGGATCACATTGAGGATTGTGTATTACTCTTTGTAATATTTTTTAATTAGGTCCCTGACCGACCTTGTTATAATATGATGATGTAATGTATTTAAAGATGTAATCTTTTCTATTGAGAGTGAGTGAGAGAGATGTTGAATGGATAGATACATCAGTGGATGTGCGAAGACGTATGAGTAAAATCTAAAATAAAGTTAGAACATAGTTGTACTTTATTGAATCTTTATTGGCATATTAGAGATTCTATCAATTAGTTCATAATTTAGTGGATTGTTGTCCACAATAGATTGTAGTCCACTTTGGGTTGTTTCCCTTGTAATCTCAAGGTTGTTTCCTTCAGTTGTATTTGAGTAGTGAGCTTTAGGCAGTGAGCCTGAAT
>BSBK01014889.1:17500-50000 GCA_027943335.1 Chamaecyparis obtusa | reverse complement strand
CTCGTACGGAGCCTCCTTTGTTCATTTTTTTTCCGCGAGTTTCGACCCCGCCCGGGAGCGAGCTCGGCGCCGATCCCGCCCCGCCGCTCCCCGGAGAGCTCGACCGGTTCGGTTCCGCTCGGATCGGACCCCGCCCGCGAGCGCCGCTCGGCTCGACGAGCTCGATGGGGATCCCGTCCGCGGGCGAGCTGGGCGTGGCTACACGTATGACGCGAATGTATTTTTTTTTTTTTTTTTTTTTTTTTAACTCTGGTTTTTTCGTTCTTATCCTCGTACGGAGCCTCCTTTGTTCATTTTTTTTCCGCGAGTTTCGACCCCGCCCCGGAGCGAGCTCGGCGCCGATCCCGCCCCGCCGCTCCCCGGAGAGCTCGACCGGTTCGGTTCCGCTCGGATCGGACCCCGCCCGCGAGCGCCGCTCGGCTCGACGAGCTCGATGGGGATCCCGTCCGCGGGCGAGCTGGGCGTGGCTACACGTATGACCCGAATGTAATTTTTTTTTTTTTTTTTTTTTTAACTCTGGTTTTTTCGTTCTTATCCTCGTACGGAGCCTCCTTTGTTCATTTTTTTTCCGCGAGTTTCGACCCCGCCCGGGAGCGAGCTCGGCGCCGATCCCGCCCCGCCGCTCCCCGGAGAGCTCGACCGGTTCGGTTCCGCTCGGATCGGACCCCGCCCGCGAGCGCCGCTCGGCTCGACGAGCTCGATGGGGATCCCGTCCGCGGGCGAGCTGGGCGTGGCTACACGTATGACCCGAATGTAATTTTTTTTTTTTTTTTTTTTAAAACTCTGGTTTTTTCGTTCTTATCCTCGTACGGAGCCTCCTTTGTTCATTTTTTTTCCGCGAGTTTCGACCCCGCCCCGGAGCGAGCTCGGCGCCGATCCCGCCCCGCCGCTCCCCGGAGAGCTCGACCGGTTCGGTTCCGCTCGGATCGGACCCCGCCCGCGAGCGCCGCTCGGCTCGACGAGCTCGATGGGGATCCCGTCCGCGGGCGAGCTGGGCGTGGCTACACGTATGACCCGAAAGTTTTTTTTTTTTTTTTTTTTTTTTTTTTTTTTTTTTTTTTAACTCTGGTTTTTTCGTTCTTATCCTCGTACGGGGCCTCCTTTGTTCATTTTTTTTCCGCGAGTTTCGACCCCGCCCGGGAGCGAGCTCGGCGCCGATCCCGCCCCGCCGCTCCCCGGAGAGCTCGACCGGTTCGGTTCCGCTCGGATCGGACCCCGCCCGCGAGCGCCGCTCGGCTCGACGAGCTCGATGGGGATCCCGTCCGCGGGCGAGCTGGGCGTGGCTACACGTATGACCCGAATGTAATTTTTTTTTTTTTTTTTTTTTTTAACTCTGGTTTTTTCGTTCTTATCCTCGTACGGAGCCTCCTTTGTTCATTTTTTTTCCGCGAGTTTCGACCCCGCCCGGGAGCGAGCTCGGCGCCGATCCCGCCCCGCCGCTCCCCGGAGAGCTCGACCGGTTCGGTTCCGCTCCGATCGGACCCCGCCCGCGAGCGCCGCTCGGCTCGACGAGCTCGATGGGGATCCCGTCCGCGGGCGAGCTGGGCGTGGCTACACGTATGACCCGAATGTAATTTTTTTTTTTTTTTTTTTTTTTTAACTCTGGTTTTTTCGTTCTTATCCTCGTACGGAGCCTCCTTTGTTCATTTTTTTCCCGCGAGTTTCGACCCCGCCCGGGAGCGAGCTCGGCGCCGATCCCGCCCCGCCGCTCCCCGGAGAGCTCGACCGGTTCGGTTCCGCTCGGATCGGACCCCGCCCGCGAGCGCCGCTCGGCTCGACGAGCTCGATGGGGATCCCGTCCGCGGGCGAGCTGGGCGTGGCTACACGTATGACCCGAATGTAATTTTTTTTTTTTTTTTTTTTTAAAACTCTGGTTTTTTCGTTCTTATCCTCGTACGGAGCCTCCTTTGTTCATTTTTTTTCCGCGAGTTTCGACCCCGCCCGGGAGCGAGCTCGGCGCCGATCCCGCCCCGCCGCTCCCCGGAGAGCTCGACCGGTTCGGTTCCGCTCGGATCGGACCCCGCCCGCGAGCGCCGCTCGGCTCGACGAGCTCGATGGGGATCCCGTCCGCGGGCGAGCTGGGCGTGGCTACACGTATGACCCGAATGTAATTTTTTTTTTTTTTTTTTTTTTTTTTAACTCTGGTTTTTTCGTTCTTATCCTCGTACGGAGCCTCCTTTGTTCATTTTTTTTCCGCGAGTTTCGACCCCGCCCGGGAGCGAGCTCGGCGCCGATCCCGCCTCGCCGCTCCCCGGAGAGCTCGACCGGTTCGGTTCCGCTCGGATCGGACCCCGCCCGCGAGCGCCGCTCGGCTCGACGAGCTCGATGGGGATCCCGTCCGCGGGCGAGCTGGGCGTGGCTACACGTATGACCCGAATGTAATTTTTTTTTTTTAATTTTTTTTTTAACTCTGGTTTTTTCGTTCTTATCCTCGTACGGAGCCTCCTTTGTTCATTTTTTTTCCGCGAGTTTCGACCCCGCCCGGGAGCGAGCTCGGCGCCGATCCCGCCCCGCCGCTCCCCGGAGAGCTCGACCGGTTCGGTTCCGCTCGGATCGGACCCCGCCCGCGAGCGCCGCTCGGCTCGACGAGCTCGATGGGGATCCCGTCCGCGGGCGAGCTGGGCGTGGCTACACGTATGACGCGAATGTATTTTTTTTTTTTTTTTTTTTTTTTTTAACTCTGGTTTTTTCGTTCTTATCCTCGTACGGAGCCTCCTTTGTTCATTTTTTTTCCGCGAGTTTCGACCCCGCCCCGGAGCGAGCTCGGCGCCGATCCCGCCCCGCCGCTCCCCGGAGAGCTCGACCGGTTCGGTTCCGCTCGGATCGGACCCCGCCCGCGAGCGCCGCTCGGCTCGACGAGCTCGATGGGGATCCCGTCCGCGGGCGAGCTGGGCGTGGCTACACGTATGACCCGAAAGTAATTTTTTTTTTTTTTTTTTTTTTTTTTTTAAACTCTGGTTTTTTCGTTCTTATCCTCGTACGGGGCCTCCTTTGTTCATTTTTTTTCCGCGAGTTTCGACCCCGCCCGGGAGCGAGCTCGGCGCCGATCCCGCCCCGCCGCTCCCCGGAGAGCTCGACCGGTTCGGTTCCGCTCGGATCGGACCCCGCCCGCGAGCGCCGCTCGGCTCGACGAGCTCGATGGGGATCCCGTCCGCGGGCGAGCTGGGCGTGGCTACACGTATGACCCGAATGTAATTTTTTTTTTTTTTTTTTTTTTTTTTTAACTCTGGTTTTTTCGTTCTTATCCTCGTACGGAGCCTCCTTTGTTCATTTTTTTTCCGCGAGTTTCGACCCCGCCCGGGAGCGAGCTCGGCGCCGATCCCGCCCCGCCGCTCCCCGGAGAGCTCGACCGGTTCGGTTCCGCTCGGATCGGACCCCGCCCGCGAGCGCCGCTCGGCTCGACGAGCTCGATGGGGATCCCGTCCGCGGGCGAGCTGGGCGTGGCTACACGTATGACGCGAATGTATTTTTTTTTTTTTTTTTTTTTTTTTTAACTCTGGTTTTTTCGTTCTTATCCTCGTACGGAGCCTCCTTTGTTCATTTTTTTTCCGCGAGTTTCGACCCCGCCCGGGAGCGAGCTCGGCGCCGATCCCGCCCCGCCGCTCCCCGGAGAGCTCGACCGGTTCGGTTCCGCTCGGATCGGACCCCGCCCGCGAGCGCCGCTCGGCTCGACGAGCTCGATGGGGATCCCGTCCGCGGGCGAGCTGGGCGTGGCTACACGTATGACCCGAATGTAATTTTTTTTTTTTTTTTTTTTTTAACTCTGGTTTTTTCGTTCTTATCCTCGTACGGAGCCTCCTTTGTTCATTTTTTTTCCGCGAGTTTCGACCCCGCCCGGGAGCGAGCTCGGCGCCGATCCTGCCCCGCCGCTCCCCGGAGAGCTCGACCGGTTCGGTTCCGCTCGGATCGGACCCCGCCCGCGAGCGCCGCTCGGCTCGACGAGCTCGAATGGGATCCCGTCCGCGGGCGAGCTGGGCGTGGCTACACGTATGACCCGAATGTAATTTTTTTTTTTTTTTTTTTTTTTTTTAACTCTGGTTTTTTCGTTCTTATCCTCGTACGGAGCCTCCTTTGTTCATTTTTTTTCCGCGAGTTTCGACCCCGCCCGGGAGCGAGCTCGGCGCCGATCCCGCCTCGCCGCTCCCCGGAGAGCTTGACCGGTTCGGTTCCGCTCGGATCGGACCCCGCCCGCGAGCGCCGCTCGGCTCGACGAGCTCGATGGGGATCCCGTCCGCGGGCGAGCTGGGCGTGGCTACACGTATGACCCGAATGTAATTTTTTTTTTTTAATTTTTTTTTAAACTCTGGTTTTTTCGTTCTTATCCTCGTACGGAGCCTCCTTTGTTCATTTTTTTTCCGCGAGTTTCGACCCCGCCCGGGAGCGAGCTCGGCGCCGATCCCGCCCCGCCGCTCCCCGGAGAGCTCGACCGGTTCGGTTCCGCTCGGATCGGACCCCGCCCGCGAGCGCCGCTCGGCTCGACGAGCTCGATGGGGATCCCGTCCGCGGGCGAGCTGGGCGTGGCTACACGTATGACGCGAATGTATTTTTTTTTTTTTTTTTTTTTTTTTTAACTCTGGTTTTTTCGTTCTTATCCTCGTACGGAGCCTCCTTTGTTCATTTTTTTTCCGCGAGTTTCGACCCCGCCCCGGAGCGAGCTCGGCGCCGATCCCGCCCCGCCGCTCCCCGGAGAGCTCGACCGGTTCGGTTCCGCTCGGATCGGACCCCGCCCGCGAGCGCCGCTCGGCTCGACGAGCTCGATGGGGATCCCGTCCGCGGGCGAGCTGGGCGTGGCTACACGTATGACCCGAAAGTAATTTTTTTTTTTTTTTTTTTTTTTTTTTTTAATTTAACTCTGGTTTTTTCGTTCTTATCCTCGTACGGGGCCTCCTTTGTTCATTTTTTTTCCGCGAGTTTCGACCCCGCCCGGGAGCGAGCTCGGCGCCGATCCCGCCCCGCCGCTCCCCGGAGAGCTCGACCGGTTCGGTTCCGCTCGGCTTGATCAGCTCTGGTCGCTAGATCACTTGACAAAATTAGGTCAACAGGCAGATCAACTCGGGTCACCAACTAGATCAACTCAGGTCGCAAACTAGATCATCTCGGGTGGCTAGATCAACTCTGCTCGCTAGTCGGTAACTCATACTGCCATAATAAATTAGGTCACTACAACGACTCTGGTCGCTCGGTCGACTAAGGTGACTCAGGTCACTGGGTGGACTTGGTCGACTCGGTCGACTCGATCGACTCGGGTCACCGAGTTGACTCAGGTAGCCAAATCGACTCAGGTCGAGTCAGTCACCTGACCGACCCGGTCGACTCGGGTCGACGCAGTCAACTTGAGTCAACTCAGTTGACTTGGATCACCGGGTCGACTAGGGTGACTTAGGTCGACTCAGCTGACTCGGTTGACTCAGGTCGACTCAAGTCGACTTGGGTTGTCGGATCTACTCGGGCCTCTAGATTGCACGGGTCACTAGATCAACTCAAGTTGCTAGCGAGATCAGCTCAGGTCACCACACAGGTAACCAACTAGATCAACTCGGGTCACTAGATCAGCTTGGGTCACCAGCTAGATCAGCTCTAGTCGCTAGATCACCTGACAAAATCAGGTCACTAACTAGATCAGCCTGGGTCACCAACCATTTCATCTTAGGTCGCCAACTAGATCAGCTTAGGTCGCTAACTAGATCAACTCAGGTCGCCAGATCAGCTCTGGTTGCCAGCCAAAAACTTTGACTGCCATAATAAATTGGGTCACCACAGCGACTCGGGTCACCAGGTCGACTCGGTTGACTCGGGTCACCAGGTCGACTTGGTTGAATCAGGTCACTGGGTCGACTCGGTCGACTCGATGGACTTGGGTCACCAGGTCGACTTGGTTGACTCAGGTCACCGGGTCGACTCAGTCACCTGACTGACTCGGTCGACTCGGGATGACTCAGTTGACTCAGGTCATCGGATCGACTCGAGTCACCAAGTTGACTCGGGTCACCGGGTCGACTTGGGTTGTCAGATCGACTCGGGCCTCTGGATCAGTACGGGTCACTGGATCAACTCAAGTCGCTAGCGAGATCAACTCAGGTCACCACACGGGTCGCCAACTAGATCAACTCACATCGCCAGATCAGCTTGGGTCACCAACCAGATCAACTCTGGTCGCTAGATCACCTGACAAACTTAAGTCACCAGCCAGATTAGCTTAGGTCACCAGCCAGTAACTCTGACTACCATAATAAATTAGGTCACCACAGTGACTCAGGTAACTGGGTTGACTCAGTCGACTCAGGTCGACTCAGTTGACTCAGGTCACCGGGTCGACTCGATCGACTCAGTTGACTCGATTCACCGGGTTGACTTAGGTTACTGGGTTGACACGATCGACTCAGTTGACTCAGGTCATTGGGTGGACTCCGTTGACTTAATCGACTCAGGTCACCGGGTTGACTCAGTCACCTGACTGACTCGGGTCGACTTGGTTGACTCGGGTCACAAGGTCGACTTGGTTGACTCGGGTCATCAGGTCGACTTGGTTGATTCGGGTCATCGGGTCGACTCGGTTGAGTCGGGTCACCAGGTCGACTCAGGTCGACTTGGGTTACCAGATCGACTCAGGCCTCTGGATCAGGATGGGTTACTGGATCAACTCAAGTTGCTAGCAAGATCAACTTAGGTCACCACACGGGTCACCAACTAGATCAACTCTGGTCGCCAGATTAGCTTGGGTCACCAACCAGATCAACTCTGGTCTCCAGATCACCTAACAAAATTAGGTCACTAGCAACTTGGGTCACTGGGTCGACTCAATTGACTCAGGTCACCGGGTGAACTCGGTCGACTCAGTTGACTCGGGTCACCGGGTCGACTCGGTTGACTCGGGTCATTGGGTCGACTCGGTCGAGTCAGGTCACCAGGTCGACTCGATCGAGTCGGGTCATCGGGTCGACTCAGGTCGTCGGGTTGACTCAGGTCAACTCGGTTGACTCAGGTCACCGGGTCGACTCGGTTGACTTGGGTCACCGCATCGACTTGGTTGACTCAGGTCACTGCGTCGACTCGGTTGACTCGGGTCATCGGGTTGACTCGGTTGACTCGGGTCATCGGGTCGACTCGGTTGACTCAGGTCACTGGGTTGACTCAATTGACTCAGGTCACTGGGTCGACTCGGTTGACTCGGGTCACCGAGTCAACTCGAATCGACTTGGGTTGCCGGATCGACTCAGGCCTCTAGATTGGGATGGGTCACTAGATCAACACAAGTCGCTAGTGAGATCAACTCAGGTCACCACACGGGTCACCAACTAGATCAACTCAGGTCACCAAATCAGATTGGGTCACTAGCCAGATCAGCTCTGGTCGCCAGATCACCTCACAAAATTAGGTCGACAGCCAAATCAGCTTAGGTTGCCAACTAGATCAATTCAGGTCACCAGATCAGCTCTAGTCACCAGCCAGTAACTCTGACTGCCATAATAAATTAGGTCACCATAGTGACTCAGGTCGCTGGGTCGACTCGATCGACTCGGGTCACCAGGTCAACTCGGTTGACACGGGTCACTGGGTCGACTCGGTCGACTCTGTTGACTCGAGTCACCGGGTTGACTCGGTCGACTCAGGTCACTAGGTCGACTTAGGTCGACTCAGTCACCTGACTGACTCGGTCGACTTGGGTCGACTTGGTTGCCTCGAGTCATCGTGTTAACTCAGTTGACTCAGGTCATCGGGTCAACTCAGTTGACTCCGGTCATTGGGTCAACTCAGTTGACTCAAGTCATCAGGTCAACTTAGTTGACTCAGGTCACTGGGTCGAGTCGGTCGACGCGGTTGACTCAGGTCACCAGGTCGACTTGGGTTGCCGGATCGACTCGGGCCTCTAGATCAAGATGGATCATCGGGTCAACTCAAGTTACTAGCGAGATCAACTCAGGTCACCACATGGGTCGCCAACTAGATCAACTTGGGTCACCAGATTAGCTTGGGTCACCAGCTAGATCAGCTCTGGTCGCCATATCAGCTTATGTCACCAACTAGATCAACTCAGGTCGCCAGCCAATAACTTTGACTGCCATAATAAATTGGGTCACCATAGTGACTCGGGTCGCTAGGTCAACTTGGTTGACTCAGGTCATAGGGTCGACTCGGTTGACTCAGTTGACTCAGGTCATTGGGTCGACTCAGTTGACTCATGTCACTGGGTCGACTCGAGTCACCAGGTCGACTCGGTTGACTCAGGTCACTAGGTCGACTCGGGTCAACTCAGTCACCTTACTAACTTAGGTAGACTTGGTTGACTTGGGTCACCAGGTCAACTTAGGTCATCAGGTCAACACGGTTGACTCAGGTCACTAGGTCAACTCTGTCGACTCAGGTCACCAAGTCAGCTGGGTCGACTTAGTCAACTCTGGTCACCGGGTCGACTCAGTTGATTCGAGTCACCGGGTCACTGGGTCGACTCGGTTGGCTCGGGTCATCGAGTTGACCAGGTTGACTCGGGTCACTGGGTCGACTCGGTGGACTCGAGTCGACTCGATTGACTCAGGTCGAGTTGGGTTGCCGGCTCGACTCGGGCCTCTGGATCGGGATGGGTCACTGGATCAACTCAAGTCGCTAGCGAGATCAACTCAGGTCACCACACGGATCACCAACTAGATTTACTCAGGTCGCCATATCAGCTTGGGTCACCAACCAGATCAGCTCTTGTCACCAGATCACCTGACAAAATTAGTTCACCAACCAGATCAGGTTAGGTCACCAATTAGATCAACTCAGGTCGCTAGATTAGCTCTGGTCGCCAGTGAGTAACTCCGACTGCCATAATAAATTGGGTCACCACAAAAACCCTGGTCGCTGGGTCGACTCAGTCAACTCAGTCAACTTGATCAACTCGGGTCACCGGGTCAACTCGGGTCATCGGGTCAACTCGGGTCACTGGGTCGACTCGGTCGACGTGGGTCACCGAGTCGACTTGGGTTGCCGAATCAACTTAGGCCTCGAGTCGACTTGGGTTGACACGGGTCGACCTAGTCGACTCAGGTCACTAGGTTGACTCAATTGATTCAGGTCACTAGGTCAACTCAGTCGACTCTGGTTTACTCGGGTCGACTCGGTCACCTGACCGACTCGGGACACCACGTCGACTCAGTCGACTCGGTTGACTCGGGTCATCGAGTCGACTCGGTTGACTCGGGTCATCGAGTCGACTCGGTTGACTCAGGTCACTCGGTCAACTCGATAGACTCGGGTCACCGAGTCGACTTGGGTTGCCGGATTGACTCAGGCCTCTGGATCAGGACGGGTCACTGGATCAACTCAAATCGCTAGCAAGATCAACTCAGGTCACCACACGGGTCGCCAACTAGATCAACTTGAGTCACCAGATCAACTTGGGTCACCAGCCAGATCAGCTCTGGTCTCCAGATGACCTGACAAAATTAGGTCACTAGCCAGATCAGCTTAGGTCACCCACTAGATCAATTCAGGTTGCCAGCTCAGCTCTGGTCGCCAGCTAGTAACTTTAACTGCCATAATAAATTAGGTCACCACAGCGACTTGGGTCACTGGGTCGACTCAGTTGACTCGGGTCATCGGGTCAACTCGGTCGACTCAGTTGACTTGGGTCACCAGGTCGACTCGGTTGACTCGAGTCATTGGGTCGACTCAGTTGACTCGGGTCACTGGGTCGACTCAATTGAGTCAGGTCACTGGGTCGACTCGGTCAACTTAGGTCATCGGGTCGACTCAGTCACCTAACCGACTCGGTCGACTCAGGTCGACTCGGATCACCGGGTTGAATCGATCGACTTGGTTGACTCGGGTCACCGCGTCAACTCAGTTGACTCGGGTCGACTCGGTTGACTCAGGTCACTGGGTTGACTCAGTTGACTCAGGTCACCGGGTCGACTCGATTGACTCAGGTCACCGGGTCGACTCGGGTCACCGGGTCAACTCGGTTGACTCGGATGATCGAGTCGACTCGGTCGACTCGGATCGACTTGGGTTGTTGGATCAACTCAAGCCTCTAGATCAGGATGGGTCACTAGATCAACACAAGTCGCTAGCGAGATCAACTCAGGTCACCACACAGGTCGCCAACTAGATCAACTCGAGTCGCCAGATCAGATTGGGTCACCAGCCAGATCAGCTCTGGTTGCTAGATCACCTCACAAAATTAGGTCGACAGCCAAATTAGCTCTGGTCACTAGATCACCTCACAAAATTAGGTCGACAACCAGATCAGCTTAGGTTGCCAACTAGATCAATTCAGGTCGCTAGATCAACTCTGGTCGCTAGCCAATAACTTTGACTGCCATAATAAATTGGGTCACCACAGCGACTCGGGTCGCTGGGTCGACTCGGTCGAGTCGGGTCACTGGGTCGACTTGGTTGACTTAGGTCACTAGGTCAACTCGGTCGACTCAGTTGACTCAGGTCACCGGGTTGACTCGGTTGACTCAAGTCACCGGGTCGACTTAGGTCGACTCGGTTGACTTGGGTCACCAGGTCGACTCAATTGACTCAGGTCATCGGGTCAACTCAGTTGACTCAGGTCATCGAGTCGACTCGATCGACTCGGGTCACTAGGTTGACTCGGTCGACGCGGTTGACTCAAGTCACCGGGTTGACTTGGGTTGCCGGATCGACTTAGGCCTCTAAATCGGGATGAGTCACTTGGTCAACTCAAGTCGCTAGCGAGATCAACTCAGGTCACCACACGGGTCGCCAACTAGATCAACTCAGGTCACCACACGGGTCGCCAACTAGATCAACTCAGGTCACCAGATCAGCTTGGGTCACCAGCTAGATCAGCTCTGGTCACCAGATCACCTAACAAAATTAGGTCACCAGCCAGATCAGCTTATGTCACCAACTAGATCAACTCGGGTCGCCAGCCAGTAACTTCGACTGCCATAATAAATTGGGTCACCACAGTGACTCAGGTCGCTGGGTCGACTCGGTTGACTCAGGTCACAGGGTCGACTCGGTTGACTCAAGTCATCGGGTCGACTCGGTTGACTCATGTCACTGGGTCAACTCAGGTCACCGGGTCGACTTAGTTGACTTAGGTCACCAGGTCGACTCAGTTGACTCAGGTCACCGAGTCGACTCGGGTCGACTCAGTCACCTTACTGACTTAGGTCAACTTGGTTGACTCAGGTCACCATGTCAACTCAGGTCATTGGGTTGACACGGTTGACTCGGGTCACTGGGTTAACTCTATCGACTCGGTTGACTCGGGTCACCGAGTCGACTCAGTCGACTCTGGTCACCGGGTCGACTTGGTTGATTCGGGTCACCGGGTCACTGGTCGACTCGGTTGGCTCGGGTCATCGGGTCGACTCGGGTCACTGGGTCGACTCGGTTGACTCAGGTCGACTGGGTCGACTTAGTCAACTCTAGTCACCGGGTCGACTCGGTTGATTCGGGTCACCGGGTCACTAGGTCGACTCGGTTGGCTCGGGTCATCGGGTCGACTCAGGTCACTGGGTCGACTCGGTTGACTCAGGTCGACTGGGTCGACTTAGTCGACTCTGGTCACCGGGTCGACTCGGTTGATTCAGGTCACCGGGTCACCGAGTCGACTCGGTTGGCTCAGGTCATCAGGTCGACTCGGTTGACTCGGGTTGCTAGCTCGACTTGGGTTGCTGGCTCGACTCGAGCCTCTAGATCGAGACGGGTCATTGGATCAACTCAAGTCGCTAGCGAGATCAACTCAGGTCACCACATGGGTCGGCAACTAGATTTACTCGAGTCACCATATCAGCTTGGGTCACCAACCAGATCAGCTCTTATCGCCAGATCACCTGACAAAATTAGTTCACCAGCCAGATCAGGTTAGGTCGCTAACTAGATCAACTCGGGGTGCTAGATCAGCTCTAGTCGCCAGTGAGTAACTCTGACTACCATAATAAATTAGGCCACCATAAAAACCCCGGTCGCTGGGTCGACTTGGTTGACTCAGGTCACCGGGTCGACTCAGTTGACTCGGGTCATTGGGTCGACTCGGTCAACTCGGGTCACCGGGTCGACTCGGGTCATCGGGTCACTGGGTCGACTCGGGTCACCGAGTCGACTTGGGTTGCTGGATTGACTCAAGCCTCGAGTCGACTTGGGTTGACACGGGTCGACCTAGTCAACTCAGGTCACCGGGTCGACTCAATTGATTCAGGTCACTAGGTTGACTCAGTCGACTCTGGTTGACTCGGGTCGACTTAGTCACCTGACCGACTCAGTTGACTCGGGTCACCACGTTGACTCGGTTGACTCGGTTGACTCAGGTCGACTCAGTTGACTCGGGTCATCGGGTTGACTCAGTTGACTCAGGTCACTCGGTCGATTCGGTTGACTCGGGTCACTTGGTCAACTCGGGTCGACTTAATCACCTGACTGACTTAGGTCGACTTAGTTGACTCGGGTCACCAGGTCGACTCAGTTGACTCAGGTCACTGGGTCAACTCTGTCGACTCAGGTCACCAGGTCGACTGGGTCAACTCAGTCGACTCAGGTCACCGGGTCGACTCAGTCACTTGACCGACTCGGTTGATTCGGGTCACTGGGTCGACTCGGTTGACTCAAGTCACTGGGTCGACTCGATTGACTCGGGTCGACTCGAGTGACTCGGGTCACCGGGTCAACTCGGGTTGACTCGGGCCTCTAGATCAGGAGGGGTCATTGGATCAACTCAAGTTTCTAGCGAGATCAACTCAAGTCACCACACGGGTCCCCAACTAGATTTACTCAGGTCACCATATCAGCTTGGGTCACCAGCCAAATCAACTCTTGTCGCCAAATCACCTGACAAAATTAGTTCGCCAGCTAGATCAGGTTAGGTCGCCAACTAGATCAACTCGGGTTGCTAGATCAGCTCTGGTCGCCAATGAGTAACTCCAACTGCCATAATAAATTAGGTCACCACAGAAACCCCAGTCGCTGGGTCGACTCGGGTCGACTCGATTGACTCGGGTCATTGGGTCGACTCGGTCAACTCGGGTCACCGGGTCGACTCGGTTGACTCAGGTCATCAGGTCGACTTGGGTCACTGGGTCGACTCGGGTCACCGAGTCGACTTGGGTTGCTGGATCGACTCAGGCCTCAAGTTGACTTGGGTTGACACGGGTCGACCTAGTCTACTAAGGTCTCCTGGTCGACTCGGGTCGACTCAATCGATTCAGGTCACTGGGTCGACTCAATCACCTGACTGACTCGGTCATCTCAGGTCACCATGTCGACTCGATTGACTCTTGTCATCGGGTTGACTCAGTTGACTCAGGTCACTGGGGTCAAACCGATTGACTCAGGTCACTGGGTCGACTCGGTCACCACACGGGGTTCACACAAACTAGATTCAAGTTAGGTAGCTAGCGAGATCAACTCAGGTCACCACACTGGTCCCCAACTAGATCAACTCGGATCGCCAGATCAGCTTGGGTCACCAGCCAGATCAGCTGTGGTCCGCCAGATCAGCTTGGGTCACCACATTGACTCAGGTCGCCACATTACTTGGCCAACTCGGGTCACCAGCCAGATCAACTCAGGTGACTCGGTTGACTCAGGTTATCGGGTCGACTCGGGTCGACTTGGGTTGCCAGATCAACTCGGGCCTCGAGTCGACTTGGGTTGACTTGGGTCACCAGGTCGATGCGGGTTGTCAGGTCAACACGAGTCACCGGTTCGACATGGGTCGCCAGTTTTTGACACGGGTCACTGGGTCGACACGGGTCACTGGGTCGACGCGAGTCACTGGGTCGACGCGGGTCACTAGGTCGGACGCAGGTCGCTGGGTTGACTCGGGGTCGTCAAGTTGGACTCGGGTCGCCGGGTCAACTCAGGTATTGGATCGACTCGGGTCTCTAGATCAGGACAGGTCACTTGATCAACTCGGGTCACCACATGAGTCACCAATTAGATCAACTCAGGTCACCAGATCAGCTTGGGTCACTAGCCAAATCTGCTCTGGTCGCCAAATCACCTAACCGACTCGGGTCGCCAGCCAGATCAGCTTGGGTCCACCACATCACCTGGCCAACTCGGTTCGCCAGATCAACTCAGGACACGACATCGACTCAGGTAGTTAGCTAGATCATCTCAGATCACCCAGGATCGCCCGATGAACTTCAGGTCGGGTGGGGTCTCTAGATCGAGTCGAGTCACCAGATCAAGTCGAGGTCCCGAGCCAGATCAACTCAGGTCACCACATCGACTCGGGTCACCAGCCAGATTAGGTCAGGTCACTAGATAGCCTGACCTACTTAGATCTCCAGTGAGTCTGTCCACTTTTTGAATGATTGACCCATACTCCTCCTTCAAGTATTATCATAGTCAAGTCTCCGCTTCTAGCTCGACAATAAGAAGGGCGTGACTCCATGTATGGCCTGAGTGATTTTTTTTTAACTCTGGTTTTTTCATTCTTTTTGTCGTAGGGAGCCTCCTTTGTCTATTTTTTTTACAACTTTTGACCTCGCTCACGATCAAGCTAGGGCCAACTCATTTAAACTTGGATCGCATTAAATCTAATATGCACAATAGTAATGTTGATGAGTATGCAAACACATCATGAAGTCATCTCAGTATGTCAAGTCCCCCAACTTAGATTCACTCGAGTCGCATAAGTAACTCAGATAGCCATAATAAATTAGGTCACCAATAGTGACTCGGGTCCACTAGGTCGACTCAGGTCACGGGGTCGACTCGGGTCATCAAGTCAACTCAGGTTGCTGGGTTGACATAGCCGAATCGACTCAGGGTCTTTGGATCGGGACGGGTCACTTGATCAACTCGTGTCGCTAGCCAAATCAACTTAGGTCATCACATGGGTCGCCAACTAGATCAACTCGGGTCGCTAGATCAGCTCTGGTCACCAGATCACCTGACCAACTTAGGTCCGCCAACCAAATCAGCCTTGATCGCCACATTGACTCAGGTTGCCACATCACCTAGCCAACTTGGGTCGCCAGCCAGATCAACTCGAGTTGCCAGATCGACTCGGGACCACCACATCGACTCAGGTAGTCAGCTAGATCATCTTGGATCCCTAGAACGCTCGATGAACTCAACTCAGGTGGGGTCTCTAGATCAAGTCGGGTCACCAGATCAAGTCGGGTCCTGAGCTAGATCAACTTAGGTCACCACATCGACTTAGGTCACCAGCCAGATCAGGTCCCTAGCCAGATCAACTCAGGTCACCACATCCAATATGCACAATAGTAATGCTGATGAGTATGCAAACTCATCAATGAAGTCATCTCAGTATGCCAAGTTGTCAAGTCCTCCAACTAGATCAGTCGAGTCGCATAAGTAACTCCAACTACCATAATAAACATAGATCACTCAGGTCGTTAGGTCGACTCGGGTTGCCGGCTTGACTCGGGTCTCTAGATCGCGATAGGTCGCTGGATCAACTCGGGTTGCTAGCTAGATTAACTCAAGTCACCACATCGACTTGGGTCATCACCTAGATCAGCTCAGGTTGCCACATCACCTAACCAACTCAGGTCAGGTCGGGTCACCAGATTAATTCGGGTCACCAGCCCAGATCAACTTAGGTTGCCACATCAACTCGAGTATCCAGATAGATCAGCTCGGGTCACCAAATCACCTAACTAACTTAGGTCAGGTTGGGTTTAGGTCTCCTGATCAGGTCGGGTCAACCGGATCAACTCAGGTCGCTAATTAGATCAACTCGGGTCACTAACATGATCAACTCGGGTCAACACATCAGCTTATAGTTGTTAACACATTCCAATATGCCAAGCTGTCTAGTTTTGCTAGCTCGGATCACTCGAGTCGCATAAGTAACTCGTATTGCCAAAACAACTTGGGTCACCTAATTAACTCGAGTCATCAGATCGACTCGGGTCGCCAGATCGACTCGGGTCACCGGATCGACTCGAGTCCTCGAATCGACTCGGGTCACCGTATTGACGCAGGTCACCGGATCGACTCAGGTCTCCAGATCAGGATGGGTCGTCCGATCGACTCGGTTCATCGGATCGATTCGGGTATCCAGATAGATCAAATCAGGTCACCAAATCACCTGACTAACTTAGGTTAGGTCGGGTCTCTGGATCGAGTCGGGTCACCAGATCAAATTGGGTCTCCAGCCAGATCACTCGGGTCAACACATCGACTCGAGTCACCAACCAGATCAACTTGGGTCGCCAGACCAACTCAGGTCAGGTCGGGTAAGGTCTCCAGATTGGGTCCAAGTCGCGGGAATCATTTTCAGGCTCGCCAGCCAGATCAACTCAGAGTTGCTACATCGACTCGACTCGACTCGCCAACCAGATCAGCTCAGGTCATTAGATCACCTGACCAACTCGAGTCAGGTCGACGGATGAAGTCAGATCGCCAGATCAACTCAGGTCGCCAGCCAGATCAACTCAGATCATCACATCGACTTAGGTCGCCAGGCCAAATCAGCTCGGGTCACCAAATCACTCGGGTCACCAGCCAGATCAACTCGGGTTAACAATTTGAGTTTTGACCCCACTCGCAAGCGAGCTAGGCTAACTCATTCAAACTTGGATCGCCTCAATCTAATATGCATAATAGTAATACTAACGAGTATGCAAACTCATCAATGAAGTCAACTAAGTATTGCCAGCCTGATCAACTCAGGTCAACAAATTGACTCGGGTCACCAACCAGATCAACTCGGGTCACCAGATTGCCAGGCCAAGTTGGGTCGGGTCGGGTTGGGTCAGGTCTCTAGATCGGGTTGGGGTCAGTTCTCTAGATCGGGTCGGGTTGCCAGATCAATTCTTGTCGCCAACCAGATCAACTCAGGTCGCCACATCGACTCGGGTCGTCAGCCAGATCAGCTCGGGTCACCACATCACCTAACCAACTCGGGTTAGGTCGGGTCACCCGATCAATTTGGGTCACTAAGTTGGGTGTGACTCCATGAATGGCACGAGTGGTTTTCTTTTTCAACTCTAGTTTTTTTCATTCTTTTCATTGTACGAAGCCTCCTTTGTCTATTTTTTTAGGACTTTTGACCCCGCCCTGAGGATCGCCAACGAGCTCGACCGGATCCTGTCCGAGATCTTGCTCGTGAGCGAGCTCACCGGATCCCGTCGCCAACGAGCTAGGCGTGACTCCATGGATGGCTCTAGTGATTTAAGTTTTTTATAACTTGAAAATTTTTGTTCTTTTCCTTGTATAGAGCCTCCTTTATCCATTTTTTCCTACGAGTTTCGACCCCGCCAGCGACCTTGTTAAGTTCTCATCGCAGGTCCTTGCCCTACTACCACGAAAGCCTCCCAGCGGTTATATGAAATGACCCCGGGTCCATTTCAACACTGCGTCTAACAATAACTAGTCAGACTGCATCAAATGATGTCCACCTCGATCCATGCCCAACTCATTCAAACTTGGATCACCTCAATCTAATATTGCACAATAGTAATGCTGACAAGTATGCCAACTCATCAATGAAGTCGCCTTAGCATGCCAAGCTGTCAAGTCCCCCAACTTGAATTACTCCAGTCGCATAAGTAATTCGGATCATTGGATCGACTCGCATCGCCGAGTCAACTCGGGTTTCTGGATCGACTCGAGTCCCCAAAACAACTTGGGTTGCCAGTCGGATCAACTCGGGTCACATCCAGATCAACTCAGGTCGCAAGATCACACTGACTAACTTAGATTGACGAAGTTGCCTAGCCAACCTTGGATCGCTAAGACTTGCCAGATCGACTCGAATTCACTGGAGTCGTCAGATCGACTCAGATCTCTATTTCAAGTCGGCCCTATTGCCACGAAGGCATCCCAATGATAACCAGTCAGATCGCAAGTTAAATCACATCAAATGATGTTCACCTCGATCTGTGCTAACTCATTCAATCTTGGATCACCTCGATCACAATATGCCAAGCTGTCAAGTCCACCAGCTCAGATCACTCGAGTTGCATAAGTAACTCAGATCGCCAGAACAACTCGGGTCACCAGATCGACACAGGTCGTCAAATCCACTCGGGTTGCCGAATCAACTCGAGTCGTCGGATCGACTCGGGTCTCCAGATTAGGACGGGTTGTCAGATCGACTCGGCCGCCAGCCAAATCTACTCGGGTCCCTACATCGACTCAGGTATCCATATAGATCATATTGGGTCGCCAAATCACCTGACTAACTAAAGTTAGGTCAAGTTTGGTCGGGTCAGGTCTCCGGATTGGGTCGGGTCACCGGATCAACTTGGGTCAACATATCGACTCGAGTCGCCAACCAGAAACAACTCGGGTCACCAGATTGCCAGACCAACTCGGGTTGGGTCGGGTCAGGTCCTTCAGATCGGGTCAGGTCCACGGGATCATTTGGGTCGCCAGCCAGATCAACTCGGGTCGCCACATCAACTCGACTCACCAAACCAGGTCAGGTCGGGTCACCAGATCACCTGACCAACTCGGTCAGGTCGACGGATGGAAGTCGGATCGCTGGATCAACTCAGGTCGCTAGCCAGATCAACTTGGGTCACCACACCAACTCAGGCCGCCAGCCAAATCAGCTCAGGTCGCGAGATCAACTCAGGTCAACAAATTGGACTTTTGACCCCACTCACAAGTGAGCTAGGCTAACTCCTTCCAAGTCTCTCATGGAAAAGTCCATGGACTTCCCATTCCTATACCTATGCTGACGAGTATGCCAACTCATCAATGAATTCGGCTCAGCATGCCAAGTTGGTCAAGTCCCCCAACTTGAATTACTCCAGTCACATAAGTAATTTAGATCACCAGAACAACTCGGGTCACCGGATCGACTCAATTCGCCGGATTGACTTGGATCACCGGATCACTAGAGTCGGCAAAGTAACCCAGATCTCTAGGGTCATAACGGGATAGGTATTGTTTACGGATGTAACGACCTCTGAGATGAGCCCAACCTCGTCAATCGGAGCCAGCTCGCAATCTGATTGAGCTAGCCGATCTGAGCCAAACTCACCGATTTGAGCTAGCAAGACACCTCTCAAGAATTGAGTTTGAGAACTTCTCCACTAATGAGTTGTCCTCAAGATGTGAACTTGCATCCAGATTAGGACTTGTGGCTTGCACGAGCCAATGTCATGAAGACCTCCTACGTACATGAACCATGCATCTCATAGTCCAACATAGTTCTGAACTAGCTCATTACGCCACCATCTCGCACATGTTCCAAGTCTCCCATGGAAAAGTCCCCCAACTTCCATTCCAATACCTAGTTGATTTTCACCTCGGATCGAGTCCCCCAACAAGATCCAATGCCACTCTGCACAAAGCAGTCCATGCTACTTCATGCAGCTCGAAATGACACCTCGACTTGACTCTAAACCTTACCCAGGCCAAAACTATTAACAACTTGTCGCACTACCCCATGAATGCTCCTCGAATCAAGTCCCTGACATGACCCTACTCCTGAGTGCACCAAACAACTCCTTTGTTACACCTCGGATCGAGTCCCTTACATGTCAGTTCAAGTCAGTCGACGTGTTAGCTCTATTTCTAGTATGAGGTGATCTTGTCACATCAACACTACACCCATCCATTGTAAGTTAGCCATACCACCACAAAGTCATCCAACAGTCATTATGAAATGACCCCTATCACATCAAGCTGTGTTGGTTGTTTCAAGTCGGCCCTATTGCCACGAAGGCATCCCAATGGTAACTAGTCAAATCGCATCAAATGATGTTCACCTCGATCTATGCCAATGCTGCCTATGATTGATTTGCTAGCTCTCTACGGATATTTTTGGATATGCCATTTGATACCTGAATGCTATGCATGGGTTCGTGCATAGACGATTCGAGCTGAGCTTAAGGATGTTGAGTTCTCAAGTGAATATGAATAGGCGAGTTGTTCTATGGAGTAGAACTCAGGAATGCATGATGGATTGAGCTCATCTCGCGGATCCGAGCCAGCTCGTTGATCCGATCCAGCTTGTCGATCTGAGCCAGCTCGACGATCCGAGCCAGCTCGTCAAGTTGAGCCTTTTACGAGATTTAAATTTTTTGCGACCTATCGACGTCGGCAAGCATTTGTATGGGGGGAGAAAGACTCGGACTAATAACTTATCCTCGTAGGGGAGGTGTTGTTGGTGGATGTGAGGATTTTTGAGATGAGACCCAAGCTGGAACAAATTCTAGTGCGCATTGTGATTAGAGCTAAGCTAAAGGATATTGAGTTCTCAAAGGGAATACAAATAGGCAAGTTGTTTTATGGAGTAGAACACGGGAATGCATGATGGATCCGATCCGATTTGAGCCGAGCCGGCTCGGCGATCCGAGCCATGCCAGCTTGGAAAACCGAGCCGGCTCGCTCGGCAAACCGTGCCAGCTCGCCGATTCGAGTCAGCTCGCTCGGTGATTCCGAGCCAGCTCGCCTTGGCGATCCGAGCCTTTTACGAGATTTTAAGTTTTTGTGACTTATCGGCGTCGGCAAGCATTTTCTACGTGGGAGCAAGACTCGGACTAATAACTTATATAGGGGAGGTGTTGTTGGTGGATGTAAGGATCTTTGAGATGAGACTCGAGATGGAATGGATTCTAGTGCCCATTGTGATTCGAGCTGAGCTAAAGGATGTTGAGTTCTCAAGTGAATACAAATAGGTTGAGTTGTTCTATGGAGTAGAACACGGGAATGCATGATGGATTGAGCTCAGCTCGTCGATCCGAGCCAGCTCACGGATTCGAGCTAGCTTGTCGAGCTGAGTCTTTTACGAGATTTAAAGTTTTTCGTGACCTATCCGTGTCGGCGAGCATTTCTACGGGGGAGCAAGACTTGGACTAATAACTTATATAGGGGAGGTGGTGTTGGTGGATGGAAGGATCTTTGAGATGAGACCCGAGCTGGAACGGATTTCTAGTGCGCGTTGTGATTCGAGTTGAGCTAAAGGATGTTGAATTCTCAAGTGATTACAAAGTAGGCGAGTTATTCCATGGAGTAGAACACGGGAATGCATGATGGATTGAGCTTCAACCTCGGCGATCCGAGCCAGCTCGGCGATCCGAGCCAGCTCGGCGATCCGAGCCAGCTCGGCGATCCGAGCCAGCTCGGCGATCCGAGCCAGCCCGTCGAGCTGAGTCTTTTACAAGATTTAAATTTTTTGTGACCTTTCGGCGTTGGCGAGCATTTCTACGGGGGAGTAAGACTCGGACTAATAACTTATATAGGGGAGGTGTTGTTGGTGAATGTAAGGATCAACTGAGATGAGACCCGAGCTGGAACGGATTCTAGTGCGCGTTATGATTCGAGCTGAGCTAAAGGATGTTCAGTTCTCAAGTGAATACAAAGAGGTGACTCATTCTATGGAGTAGAACATGGGAATGCATGATGGAATGAGCTCAGATCGCCGATCCGAGCTAGCTCGTCGATCCGAGCCACGGGTATGTACGATCCGAGCCAGCCCGTCGAGCTGAGTCATTTATGAGATTTAAATTTTTTGTGACCTTTCGGCGTTGGCGAGCATTTCTACGGGGGGAGCAAGACTCGGACTAATAACTTATATAGGGGAGGTGTTGTTGGTGAATGTAAGAATCATTGAGATGAGATCCGAGCTGGAACGGATTCTAGTACGCGTTGTGATTCGAGCTGAGCTAAAGGATGTTCAGTTCTCAAGTGAATACAAAGAGGTGAGTCATTCTATGGAGTAGAACATGGGAATGCATGATGGAATGATCTCAGATCGTCGATCCGAGCTATCTCGTCGATCCGAGCCAGCTCGCTGATCCGAGCCATGGGTATGTAGGTAGTTTTCATGAGATCGGCTCGCCCGGCCCACAAGTCAAACATCGATTCTCTTATTAAGGGTGAGGCCCTTGTCTAGCGTTTGGGTCGCTCGGTACAAGCTGTTCGATTTGTAATGTGTGCAAGAGCTTTTGGGTTGATATTTGGAAGATTTAAATTTTTTGTGAGCTATTCTCCTCGTTTCACTTGATATTTTTGAAGATTTGAATTATTTGTGAGCTATTCTCCCCGTTTCCCTTGATTTTTTTTGGAAAGAATTGGAATTTTTGAGAGTTGTTCTCTTCGCCTCAAATTTCTACGGAAGAGCAAGACTTGGACTAATAACTTATATAGGGGAGGTGTTGTTGGTGAATGAAAGGATCTTTGAGATGAGACCCGAGCTGGAACGGATTCTAGTGCGCGTTGTGATTCAAGCTGAGCTAAAGGATGTTCAGTTCTCAAGTGAATACAAAGAGGTGAGTCGTTTTATGGAGTAGAACACGGGAATGCATGATGGAATGAGCCTCAGATCGACGATCCGAGTCAGCTCGCTGATCTGAGCCACGGGTATGTAGGCAGTTTTCATGAGATCGGCTCGCCCGGCCCACAAGTCAAACACTGATTCTCTTATTAAGGGTGAGCCCTTGTCTAGCGTTTGGGTCGCTCGGTACAAGCTGTTTGATTTGTAATGTGTGCGAAGCTTTTGGGTTTGATATTTGGAAGATTTGAATTTTTTTGTGAGCTATTCTCCTCGTTTTCACTTGATTTTTTTGAAGATTTGAATTATTTGTGAGCTATTCTCCCCATTTCCCTTGATTTTTTGGAAGATTTGGATTTGTTGCGAGTTGTTCTCTTCGCCTCAAATTTCTACGGAAGAGCAAGACTTGGACTAATAACTTATATAGGGGAGGTGTTGTTGGTGAATGCAAGGATCTTTGAGATGAGACCCGAGCTGGAACGGATTCTAGTGCACGTTGTGATTCGAGCTGAACTAAAGGATGTTTAGTTCTCAAGTGGAATACAAAGAGGTGAGTCATTTATGGAGTAGAAGACGGGAAATGCATGATGGAATGAGCTCAGATCGCCGATCCGAGCTAGCTTGTCGATCCGAGCCACGGGTATGTAGTCCAGTTTTCATGAGATCGGATCGTCCGGGCCACAAGCTAAGCTATTTTTTGTGAGCTATTCTCTTTGTTTCCTTTGATTTTTTTTGGAAAGACTTGCATTTTTTGTGAGCTATTCTCTTCGTTTCAATTGAATTTTTGGAAGTTATGCATTTTTTGTGATGTAGTCTCTTCGTTTCACTTGCATTTTTGGGAGATTTGATTTTTTTTGTGAGCTATTCCTCTTCTTTTCACCTTGAATTTTTTTTTTGCAAGACTTGCATTTTTTGTGAGCTATTCTCTTCGTTCAATTGAATTTTTAGAAGTTTTGAATTTTTTGTGATCTATTCTTCTTTGTTTCACTTGTATTTTTGAGAGATTTGAAATTTTTGTGAGATATTCTCTTCGGCTCAAATTTCTACGAAGTGCAATACTTGGACTAATAACTTATATAGGTGAGGTGTTGTCCGCGGAAGCTCCCCCATGCCCCTCTAATAGAATCAGTGCTAGTGATCCCGTTTTGAAATCCGACGGACGGATGGATGAGCAGGTCGGATTTCAAAACGGGATCAGCAGCACTGATTCCATTAGAGGGGCATGAAGCCACCTGATTGCTATGCGGGGGCTGCTCAAAGTCCCGTCTTTCGAGTCGCTCGACGGCGCAAGTCGGAAAGGGTTCGACAGCGGTTGTCGTTCCAATGCGTCGTTCGCAGTGACATGGAAGGCGATCTTCGGGTTAGCCCTTGTCTAGCTTTTGGGTCGCTTGGTACAAGCGATCTGCTATGTACTTTCCGCGAACCCCTATCCGGGGTACTCGTTAGCTAAGCATTGGCTCTTGCATGTGTGGCACGGAGAGATGCGGCCTTCACAGGGAGTCGGCCTGAAATAGTTCTGTGCGTGCGAAATGGAGCCGCGTATAGCTTTTGGGTCGTTTGGATAGGGTGCCCCTCCAAGCGAATCAGTGCTGGTGCTCGGACGGATTTGCGGCTCAGATTTAAAATGTGAGGAGCATGCCTGATTTTTATTTGAGGGGCATGAAGCCACCTGATTGCTATGCGGGGGCTCCCCTGGGTCGTCTCTTTTGGGTCACTCGATGGCGCAAGTCGGAGAAGGGTTCGACAACGGTAGTCGTTCCAGCGCGTCGTCATTAGTGATACTGAAGTCGATCTGTGTGCAGCCCCCGTCTAGCACTTGGTCTGCATGCCGCAAGAAGATTTGAATTTTTTGTGAGTTAAAGTCTTTTTCTTTTTTCGTTTCACTGGAGTTTTTGCGAGATTTGAAGTTTTTGTGAGCTATTCTCTTCGTTTCACTTAAATTTTTTGTGAGCTATTCTCTTCGTTTCACTTGAATTTTTGGAAGTTTTGAGTTTTTTGTGAGCTATCCTCTTCGTTTCACTTGAATTTTTGCAGGATTTGAATTTTTTGTGAGCTATTCTTCTTTGTTTCACTTGGTTTTTTTGGAAGATTTGAATTTTTTGTGAGCTATTTTCTTTGTTTCCCTTGTTTTTTTTTGGAAGACTTGCATTTTTTGTGAGCTATTCTCTTCTTTTCCCTTGATTTTTTTTTTGCAAGACTTGGATTTTTTTGTGAGCTATTCTCTTCATTTCAATTGAATTTTTGGAAGTTTTGAATTTTTTGTGATCTATTCTCTTGTTTCACTTGTATTTTTGAGAGATTTGAAATTTTTGTGAGATATTCTCTTCGCTCAAAATTTCTACGAAAGTGCAATACTTGGACTAATAACTTATATAGGGGAGGTGTTTGTCCGCGGGAAGCTCCCCCATGCCCCTCTAATAGAATCAGTGCTGGTGATCCCGTTTTGAAAATCCGACAGACGGACGGATGATTAGGTCAGATTTCAAAATGGGATCAGCAGCACTGATTCCATTACAGGGGGCATGAAGCCACCTGATTGCTATGCGTGGGCTGCTCAAAGTCCCGTCTTTCGGGTCGCTCGATTGCGCAAGTCGGAAAGGGTCGACAGCGGTTGTCGTTCCAATGCGTCGTCGTTGTGACATGTAAGGCGATCTTAGGGTCAGCCCCCGTCTAGCTTTTGGGTTGCTTTGGTACAAGCGATCTGCTATGTACTTTCCGCGAAACCCTATCCGGGTACTCGTTAGCTATGCGTTGTCTCTTGCATGTGTGCAACGAAGAGATGCGGCCTTCACAGGGAGTCGGCCTGAAACAGTTCTGTGCGTGCGAATGGAGCCGCGTAGTAGCTTTTGGGTCGTTTGGATAGGGGTTGCCCCTCCAAGTGAATCAGTGCTGGTGCTCGGATGGATTTGCGGCTCGGATTTAAAATGTGAGTAGCATGCCTGATTTTATTGGAGGGGCATGAAGCCACCCTGATTGCTATGCGGGGGCTCCCCCTGGGTCGTCTCTTCTGGGTCACTCGATGGCGCAAGTCGGAGAAGGGTTCAACAACGGTAGTTGTTCCAGCGCGTCGTCATTAGTGATACTGAAGTCGATCTGTGGGCGAGCCCCGGTCTAGCATTTGGGTCTGCATGGCGGGCAAGAGATTTGAATTTTTTGTGAGTTAAGTCTTTTTCGTTTCACTGGAGTTTTTGCGAGATTTGAAGTTTTTGTGAGCTATCTCTTCGTTTCACTTGAATTTTTGGAAGTTTTGAATTTTTTGTGAGCTATTCTCTTCGTTTCACTTGAATTTTTTGAAGTTTTGAATTTTTTGTGAGCTATTCTCTTCCTTTCACTTGAATTTTTGCAGGATTTGAATTTTTTGTGAGCTATTCTTCTTTGTTTCACTTGGTTTTTTCGAAGATTTGAATTTTTTGTGAGCTATTCTCTTTGTTTCCCTTGATTTTTTTTTTGGAAGACTTGCATTTTTTGTGAGCTATTCTCTTCGTTTCAATTGAATTTTTGGAAGTTATGCATTTTTTGGTGATGTAGTCTCTTCGTTTCACTTGCATTTTTGGGAAATTTGATTTTTTTGTGAGCTATTCTCTTCTTTTTCCTTGATTTTTTTTGCAAGACTTGGATTTTTTGTGAGCTATTCTCTTCATTTCAATTGAATTTTTGGAAGTTTTGAATTTTTTGTGATCTATTGTTCTTTGTTTCACTTGTATTTTTGAGAGATTTGAAATTTTTGTGAGATATTCTCTTCGGCTCAAATTTCTACGGAAGTGCAATACTTGGACTAATAACTTATATAGGGGAGGTGTTGTCCGCGGAAGCTCCCCCATGCCCCTTAATAGAATCAGTGCTGGTGATCCCGTTTTGAAATCCGACAGACGGACGGATGATTAGGTCGGATTTCAAAACGGGATCAGCAGCACTGATTCCATTAGAGGGGCATGAAGCCACCTGATTGCTATGCGGGGGCTGCTCAAAGTCCCGTCTTTCGGGTCGCTCGATGACGCAAAGTCGGGAAGGGTTCGACAGCGGTTGTCGTTCCAATGCGTCGTCGCTGTGACATGGAAGGCGATCTTCGGGTCAGCCCCCGTCTAGCTTTTGGGTTGCTTTGGTACAAGCGATCTGCTTGTACTTTCCGCGAAACCCTATCCGGGTATTCGTTAGCTATGCGTTGTTTCTTGCATGGGTGGAACGGAGAGATGCGGCCTTCACAGGGAGTCGGCTTGAAACAGTTCTGTGCGTGCGAAAGGAGCCGCGTATAGCTTTTGGGTCGTTTGGATAGGGTGCCCCTCCAAGTGAATCAGTGCTGGTGCTCGGACGGATTTGCGGCTCGGATTTAAATGTGAGTAGCATGCCTGATTTTATTGGAGGGGCATGAAGCCACCCGATTGCTATGCGGGGGCTCCCCTGGGTCGCCTCTTTTGGGTCACTCGATGGCGCAAGTCGGAGAAGGGTTCGACAACGGTAGTCGTTCCAGCGCGTCATCATAGTGATACTGAAGTCGATTTGTGGGCGAGCCCCCGTCTAGCTCTTGGGTCTGCATGCCGCAAGGAGATTTGAATTTTTCGTGAGTTTAAGTCTTCGTTTTTCCTTGATTTTTTTTTGGAAGACTTGAATTTTTGGAAGTTCTGAATTTTTTTGTGAGCTATTATCTTTCGTTTCACTTGAATTTTTGCAAGATTTGAAATTTTTGTGAGCTATTCTCTTTGTTTCACTTGGTTTTTTTTTGGAAGATTTGAATTTTTGTGAGCTATTCTCTTTGTTTCCCTTTGTTTTTTTTTTTTTTGTTTTTTTTTGGGAAGACTTGCGTTTTTTGTGAGCTATTCTCTTCGTTTCAATTGAATTTTTGGAAGTTATGCATTTTTTGTGATGTAGTCTCTTCGTTTCACTTGGTTTTTTGGAAGATTTGAATTTTTTGTGAGCTATTCTCTTTATTTCCCTTTGATTTTTTTGGAAGACTTGCATTTTTTGTGAGCTATTCTCTTCGTTTCAATTGAATTTTTGGAAGTTATGCATGATGCATTTTTTGGGAGATTTGATTTTTTTTGTGAGCTATTCTCTTCTTTTCCTTTGAATTTTTTTTGCAAGACTTGCATTTTTTGTGAGCTATTCTCTTCGTTTCAATTGAATTTTTGGAAGTTTTGAATTTTTTGTGATCTATTCTTCTTTGTTTCACTTATATTTTTGAGAGATTTGAAATTTTTGTGAGATATTCTCTTCGGCTCAAATTTCTACGGAAGTGCAATACTTGGACTAATAACTTATATAGGGGAGGTGTTGTTCGCGGAAGCTCCCCCATGCCCCTCTAATGGAATCAGTGCTGGTGATCCCGTTTTGAAATCCGACAGACGGATGGATGATTAGGTCGGATTTCAAAACGGGATCAGCAGCACTGATTCCATTATAGGGGCATGAAGCCACCTGATTGCTATGCGTGGGCTGCTCAAAGTCTCATCTTTCAGGTCGCTCGACGGCGCAAGTCGGAAATGGTTCGGCAGCGGTTGTCGTTCCAATGCGTCGTCGCAGCGACATGGAAGGCGATCTTCGGGTCAGCCCCTGTCTAGCTCTTGGGTTGCTTTGGTACAAGCGATCTGCTATGTACTTTCCGCGAACACCTATCCCGGTACTCGTTAGCTATGTGTTGGCTCTAGCACGCATGGAACGCAGAGATGCGGCCTTCACAGGGAGTTGGCCTGAAACAGTTCCGTGCCTTTTGGTGCTCGGACGGATTTGCCGCTCGGATTTAAAAATGTGAGCAGCAGCACAGATTCTATTGGAGGGGCATGAAGCCACCCAATTTTTATGCGTGGGCTCCCTTGGGTCGTGTCTTTTGGGTCACTCGATGGCGGAAGTCAGAGAAGGGTTCGACAGCGGTAGTCGTTCCAGCGCGTCGTCATAGTGATACTGAAGTCGATCTGTGGGCGAGCCCCCGTCTAGCTCTTGGGTCTGCATGTCGCAAGAAGATTTGAATTTTTTGAGTTAAGTCTCTTCGTTTCACTTGAATTTTTGCGAGATTTGAATTTTGTTTGTTGCGAGGTAGTAAAATTCTCTTCGTTTTGACTTGAAGTTTTGGATTTTTTGTGAGCTATTCTCTTCGTTTTTCCTTGGTTTTTGTTTTGGAAGACTTGAATTTTTTGTGGGCTATTATTTTATTCTTTTCACTTGAATTTTTGGAAGTTTTGAATGTTTTTGTGAGCTATTCTCTTCGTTTTCACTTGAATGTTTGCAAGATTTGAATTTTTTGTGAGCTATTCTGTTTGTTTCACTTGGTTTTTTTGGAAGATTTGAATTTTTTGTGAGCTATTCTGTTTTGTTTCCCTTGATTTTTTTGTAAGACTTGCATTTTTTGTGAGCTATTCTCTTCGTTTCAATTGAATATTTGGAAGTTGTGCATTTTTTGTGATTGTAGTCTCTTCGTTTCACTTGCATTTTTGGGAGATTTGATTTTATTTGTGAGCTATTCTCTTTTTTTCCCTTGATTTTTTTGTGAGCTATTCTCTTCGTTTCAATTGAATTTTTGGAATTTCTGAATTTTTTGTGATCTATTCTTTTTGTTTCACTCGTATTTTTGAAAGATTTGAAATTTTTGTGAGATATTCTCGTCGGCTCAAATTTCTACGGAAGTGCAAGACTTGGACTAATAACTTATATAGGGGAGGTGTTGTCCGCGGAATCTCCCCCATGCCCCTCTAATAGAATCAGTGCTGGTGATCCCGTTTTGAAATCCGACAGACGGACGGATGATTAGGTCAGATTTCAAAACGCGATCAGCAGCACTGATTCCATTAGAGGGGCATGAAGCCACCTGATTGCTATGCGGGGGCTGCTCAAAGTCCCGTCTTTCGAAGGTCGCTCGACGGTGCAAGTCGGAAAGGGTTCGGCAGCGGTTGTCGTTCCAATGCGTCGTCGCAGTGACATGGAAGGCGATCTTCGGGTCAGCCCCCGTCTAGCTTTTGGGTTGCTTTGGTACAAGCGATCTGCTATGTACTTTCCGCGAACCCCTATCCGGGTACTCGTTAGCTATGCGTTGGCTCTTGCATGCGTGGAACGAAGAGATGCGGCCTTCACAGGGAGTTGGCCGGAAATAGTTCTGCTCTTGTGAATGGAGCCGCGTATATAGCTTTTGAGTCGTTTGGGTAGGTGCGCCCCTCCAAGAGAATCAGTGCTGGTGCTCGGACGGATTGGTAGCTCGGATTTAAAATATGAACACTAGCACTGATTCTATTGGAGGGGCGCATTAGGCCACCCGCTTGCTATGCGGGGGCTGTCCAGGGTCGTAACTTTTGGGTCAGTCGACGGTGCACTTCGGAAAGGGTTCGACAGCGGTTGTCGTTCCAACACATCGTCGCATTGACAAGAAAGGCGATCTTCGGGTCAGCCCCCGTCTAGCTCCCGGGTCACTTGGTACAAGCTACTTGCTATGTCGCTTCGACTTCCGATACTTGAGTGCGCAATGGCTCAAGATGCTTTGCATTGGAATCAGTTAGTTATCATATGTGTCGGCGGATTGGATCTCAAGTCAATCTAGGCGGGTGCGACATTAGTTGCTAAGTCTCGATCGAAAACGATTTGGATTCATCTAGATGCATTGTTATCTGACTTGAGGAACTATGCGAGCGAGTTGGGTTACCTCCTCGTGGATATGTTGGATACGCGTTATGACGGATAAGATGATGGATTGCGGTAAGAATGACGAATTTTTGGAAGATGAATTATTTTGGTGAGCCATGTTCTTTGTTTTACTTGAATTTCTGGAAGATTTGAATTTTGTTTTCTAGCTATTCTTTTCGTTTTCCTAGATTTTTTCGAAAGACTTGAATTTTTTGTGATCTATTCTGTTCGTTTCACTTGAATTTTTGGAAGATTTGATTTTTTGTGAGCTTTTTGTCATCGTTTCACTTGAATTTTTGGAAGATTTGAATTTTTTGGGAGCCAGTTTCTTCGGCTTAAATTTCCACTCAAGAGCAAGACTCGGACTAATAACTTATATAGGGGAGGAGTTGTGTGTTGTTCGCGGAAGCTCCCCCATACCCCTCTTATAGAATCATTGCCGGTGATCGGACGGATGTGTAGGTCGGATTTCAAAATGGGATCACCAGCACTGATTCTATTAGAGGGGCATGAAGCCACTTGATTGCTATGCGGGGGCTGCCCAAAGTCCTGTCTTTCGGGTCGCTCGACGGTGCAAGTCGGAAAGGGTTCGGCAGCGGTTGTCGTTCCAATGCGTCGTCGCAGTGATATGGAAGGCAATCTACGGGTCAGCCCCTGTCTAGCTTTCGGGTCACTTTGGTACAAGTGATTTGCTATGTACTTTCCGCGAACCCTATCCACGTACTCGTTAGCTACGCGTTGGCTCTTACACGAGCGGAACGGAGAGATGCGGCCTTCACAGGGAGTTGGCCGGAGATAGTTCTGTTTTTGTGAATGGAGCCGCGTATAGCTTTTGAGTCGTTTGGGTAGGTGCCCCCCTCCAAGAGAATCAGTGCTGGGTATCTCGGATTTAAAATCTGAGCACTAGCGCTGATTCTATTGGAGGGGCGCATTAGGCCACCCGCTTTCTATGCGGGGCCTGTCCAGGATCGTGTCTTTTGTGTCAGTCGACGTTGCAAGTAGGAAAGGGTTCGACAGCGGTTGTCGTTCCAACGCATCGTCGCATTGACAAGAAACGCAATTTTTGGGTCAGCCCCCGTCTAGCTCCCGGGTCGCTTGGCACAAGCGATTTGCTCTGTCGCATGCTGCATTAAGATTTGAATTTTTTGTTTGCTATTCTCATTTTTGTTTCATTGGAAGATTCGAATTTTTTGCGATCTCCTCTTTTGTTTCCTTTGATTTTTTTTTGGAAGATTTTAATTTTTTGTGAGCCTACTCTCTTCGATTCACTTGAGTTTTTCACTTGAGTTTTTGGAAGAAATGGATTTTTTTGGTGAGCTATGTTCTTTCTTTTACTTGAAGTTTTGGAAAATTTGAATGTTTTTGCTAGTTGTTCTTTTCGTTTCCCTTCGATTTTTTTCGGAAGACCTGAATTTTTTGTGAGCTATTCTGTTCGTTTCACTTGAATTTTTTTGAAGATTTGATTTTTTGTGAGCTTTTTCTCATCGTTTCACTTGAATTTTTGGAAGATTTGAATTGTTTGGGAGCCATTCTCAACGGCTCAAATTTCTACGGAAGAGAAAGACCCGGACTAATACTTATATAGGGGAGTAGTAGTTCGCGGAAGCTCCCCCATGCCCCTCTAATAGAATCAGAGCTTGTGCGCGGACGGATGAGTAAGTCGGATTTAAAATCGGATCACTAGCACTGATTCTATTAGAGGGGCATGAAGCCACCTGATTGCTATGCGGGGGCTGCCCAAAGTCCTGTCTTTCGGGTCACTCAACGGTGCAAGTCGGAAAGTGTTCGGCAGCGGTTGTCGTTCGAATGTGTCGTCGCAGTGACATGGAAGGCAATCTTCGGGTCAGCCCCCGTCTAGCTTTCGGTTCGCTTTGGTACAAGCGATTTGCTATGTACTTTCCGCGAATCCTATCCGGGTACTCGTTAGCTATGCGTTGGTTCTTGCATGCGTGGAACGGAGGAGATGCGGCCTTCACAGGGAGTTGGCCGGAGATAGTTCCGTTCTTGTGAATGGACCGGCGTTTAGCTTCTGAGTCGTTTGGGTAGGTGCGGCCCTCCAAGAGAATCAGTGCTGGTGCTTGGAACGGATTGGTAGCTCAGATATAAAATTTGAGCACTAGCACTGATTCTATTGGAGGGGCGCATTAGGGCACCCGTTTGCTATGCGGGGGCTGCCCATGCCCATGGTAGTGTCTTTTGTGTCACTCGACGGTGCAAGTTGGAAAGGGTTCGACAGCGGTTGACGTTCAAATGTTTCGTTGTAGTGACATGGAAGGACAATTACTGGGTCAGCCCCCGTCTAGCTCTTGGGTCACTTTGCTGCAAGTGATTAATTCGGTTTTGGATGGATAAATCCCTTTGTGAAAGGTGGCATGGCGTTTGTTGGAGAAAATTGATTAAGTCGGAGCATTGGCCTCGGGCCATTGTGAGGACTGTCGATTTCTTCAGGTACAACACTTGTTTGCCTAGTAACAGAGTTGACATGTAATTCGGCATTGCTCTCGATTGTTCTCGGAGTTGTACCTCCGGAACTTTTGGATCTTGCCCCTTCACTCCATTTCATCCTCTTTGCTTGGATGAACGTGTGCACTTGTACCCCTTTCCGAGATGGTAGGCGCGATAATAAATTGCGGAGTGAGCATTTCTTGTAGTTCTGCCCAGCCCCTTGTGCAGTTGGAAGTTCTCATCTTCATATTTAGTTGAATTTTGCCACGCACGAGTGTCGTAGAGAAT
>BSBK01014889.1:0-7500 GCA_027943335.1 Chamaecyparis obtusa | reverse complement strand
TACGGAGCCTCCTTTGTTCATTTTTTTCCCGCGAGTTTCGACCCCGCCCGGGAGCGAGCTCGGCGCCGATCCCGCCCCGCCGCTCCCCGGAGAGCTCGACCGGTTCGGTTCCGCTCGGATCGGACCCCGCCCGCGAGCGCCGCTCGGCTCGACGAGCTCGATGGGGATCCCGTCCGCGGGCGAGCTGGGCGTGGCTACACGTATGACCCGAATGTAATTTTTTTTTTTTTTTTTTTTTAAAACTCTGGTTTTTTCGTTCTTATCCTCGTACGGAGCCTCCTTTGTTCATTTTTTTTCCGCGAGTTTCGACCCCGCCAGGGAGCGAGCTCGGCGCCGATCCCGCCCCGCCGCTCCCCGGAGAGCTCGACCGGTTCGGTTCCGCTCGGATCGGACCCCGCCCGCGAGCGCCGCTCGGCTCGACGAGCTCGATGGGGATCCCGTCCGCGGGCGAGCTGGGCGTGGCTACACGTATGACCCGAATGTAATTTTTTTTTTTTTTTTTTTTTTTTTTTTTAACTCTGGTATTTTCGTTCTTATCCTCGTACGGAGCCTCCTTTGTTCATTTTTTTTCCGCGAGTTTCGACCCCGCCCGGGAGCGAGCTCGGCGCCGATCCCGCCCCGCCGCTCCCCGGAGAGCTCGACCGGTTCGGTTCCGCTCGGATCGGACCCCGCCCGCGAGCGCCGCTCGGCTCGACGAGCTCGATGGGGATCCCGTCCGCGGGCGAGCTGGGCGTGGCTACACGTATGACCCGAATGTAATTTTTTTTTTTTTTTTTTTTTTTTTTTAACTCTGGTTTTTTCGTTCTTATCCTCGTACGGAGCCTCCTTTGTTCATTTTTTTCCCGCGAGTTTCGACCCCGCCCGGGAGCGAGCTCGGCGCCGATCCCGCCCCGCCGCTCCCCGGAGAGCTCGACCGGTTCGGTTCCGCTCGGATCGGACCCCGCCCGCGAGCGCCGCTCGGCTCGACGAGCTCGATGGGGATCCCGTCCGCGGGCGAGCTGGGCGTGGCTACACGTATGACCCGAATGTAATTTTTTTTTTTTTTTTTTTTTTTAACTCTGGTTTTTTCGTTCTTATCCTCGTACGGAGCCTCCTTTGTTCATTTTTTTTCCGCGAGTTTCGACCCCGCCCGGGAGCGAGCTCGGCGCCGATCCCGCCCCGCCGCTCCCCGGAGAGCTCGACCGGTTCGGTTCCGCTCGGATCGGACCCCGCCCGCGAGCGCCGCTCGGCTCGACGAGCTCGATGGGGATCCCGTCCGCGGGCGAGCTGGGCGTGGCTACACGTATGACCCGAATGTAATTTTTTTTTTTTTTTTTTTTTTTTTTTTTAACTCTGGTTTTTTCGTTCTTATCCTCGTACGGAGCCTCCTTTGTTCATTTTTTTCCCGCGAGTTTCGACCCCCGCCCGGGAGCGAGCTCGGCGCCGATCCCGCCCCGCCGCTCCCCGGAGAGCTCGACCGGTTCGGTTCCGCTCGGATCGGACCCCGCCCGCGAGCGCCGCTCGGCTCGACGAGCTCGATGGGGATCCCGTCCGCGGGCGAGCTGGGCGTGGCTACACGTATGACCCGAATGTAATTTTTTTTTTTTTTTTTTTTTAAAACTCTGGTTTTTTCGTTCTTATCCTCGTACGGAGCCTCCTTTGTTCATTTTTTTTCCGCGAGTTTCGACCCCGCCAGGGAGCGAGCTCGGCGCCGATCCCGCCCCGCCGCTCCCCGGAGAGCTCGACCGGTTCGGTTCCGCTCGGATCGGACCCCGCCCGCGAGCGCCGCTCGGCTCGACGAGCTCGATGGGGATCCCGTCCGCGGGCGAGCTGGGCGTGGCTACACGTATGACCCGAATGTAATTTTTTTTTTTTTTTTTTTTTTTTTTTTTAACTCTGGTATTTTCGTTCTTATCCTCGTACGGAGCCTCCTTTGTTCATTTTTTTTCCGCGAGTTTCGACCCCGCCCGGGAGCGAGCTCGGCGCCGATCCCGCCCCGCCGCTCCCCGGAGAGCTCGACCGGTTCGGTTCCGCTCGGATCGGACCCCGCCCGCGAGCGCCGCTCGGCTCGACGAGCTCGATGGGGATCCCGTCCGCGGGCGAGCTGGGCGTGGCTACACGTATGACCCGAATGTAATTTTTTTTTTTTTTTTTTTTTTTTTTTAACTCTGGTTTTTTCGTTCTTATCCTCGTACGGAGCCTCCTTTGTTCATTTTTTTCCCGCGAGTTTCGACCCCGCCCGGGAGCGAGCTCGGCGCCGATCCCGCCCCGCCGCTCCCCGGAGAGCTCGACCGGTTCGGTTCCGCTCGGATCGGACCCCGCCCGCGAGCGCCGCTCGGCTCGACGAGCTCGATGGGGATCCCGTCCGCGGGCGAGCTGGGCGTGGCTACACGTATGACCCGAATGTAATTTTTTTTTTTTAATTTTTTTTTTAACTCTGGTTTTTTCGTTCTTATCCTCGTACGGAGCCTCCTTTGTTCATTTTTTTTCCGCGAGTTTCGACCCCGCCCGGGAGCGAGCTCGGCGCCGATCCCGCCCCGCCGCTCCCCGGAGAGCTCGACCGGTTCGGTTCCGCTCGGATCGGACCCCGCCCGCGAGCGCCGCTCGGCTCGACGAGCTCGATGGGGATCCCGTCCGCGGGCGAGCTGGGCGTGGCTACACGTATGACGCGAATGTATTTTTTTTTTTTTTTTTTTTTTTTTAACTCTGGTTTTTTCGTTCTTATCCTCGTACGGAGCCTCCTTTGTTCATTTTTTTTCCGCGAGTTTCGACCCCGCCCCGGAGCGAGCTCGGCGCCGATCCCGCCCCGCCGCTCCCCGGAGAGCTCGACCGGTTCGGTTCCGCTCGGATCGGACCCCGCCCGCGAGCGCCGCTCGGCTCGACGAGCTCGATGGGGATCCCGTCCGCGGGCGAGCTGGGCGTGGCTACACGTATGACCCGAATGTAATTTTTTTTTTTTTTTTTTTTTTAACTCTGGTTTTTTCGTTCTTATCCTCGTACGGAGCCTCCTTTGTTCATTTTTTTTCCGCGAGTTTCGACCCCGCCCGGGAGCGAGCTCGGCGCCGATCCCGCCCCGCCGCTCCCCGGAGAGCTCGACCGGTTCGGTTCCGCTCGGATCGGACCCCGCCCGCGAGCGCCGCTCGGCTCGACGAGCTCGATGGGGATCCCGTCCGCGGGCGAGCTGGGCGTGGCTACACGTATGACCCGAATGTAATTTTTTTTTTTTTTTTTTTAAAACTCTGGTTTTTTCGTTCTTATCCTCGTACGGAGCCTCCTTTGTTCATTTTTTTTCCGCGAGTTTCGACCCCGCCCCGGAGCGAGCTCGGCGCCGATCCCGCCCCGCCGCTCCCCGGAGAGCTCGACCGGTTCGGTTCCGCTCGGATCGGACCCCGCCCGCGAGCGCCGCTCGGCTCGACGAGCTCGATGGGGATCCCGTCCGCGGGCGAGCTGGGCGTGGCTACACGTATGACCCGAAAGTTTTTTTTTTTTTTTTTTTTTTTTTTTTAACTCTGGTTTTTTCGTTCTTATCCTCGTACGGGGCCTCCTTTGTTCATTTTTTTTCCGCGAGTTTCGACCCCGCCCGAGAGCGAGCTCGGCGCCGATCCCGCCCCGCCGCTCCCCGGAGAGCTCGACCGGTTCGGTTCCGCTCGGATCGGACCCCGCCCGCGAGCGCCGCTCGGCTCGACGAGCTCGATGGGGATCCCGTCCGCGGGCGAGCTGGGCGTGGCTACACGTATGACCCGAATGTAATTTTTTTTTTTTTTTTTTTTTTTAACTCTGGTTTTTTCGTTCTTATCCTCGTACGGAGCCTCCTTTGTTCATTTTTTTTCCGCGAGTTTCGACCCCCGCCCGGGAGCGAGCTCGGCGCCGATCCCGCCCCGCCGCTCCCCGGAGAGCTCGACCGGTTCGGTTCCGCTCCGATCGGACCCCGCCCGCGAGCGCCGCTCGGCTCGACGAGCTCGATGGGGATCCCGTCCGCGGGCGAGCTGGGCGTGGCTACACGTATGACCCGAATGTAATTTTTTTATTTTTTTTTTTTTTTTTTTTTTAACTCTGGTTTTTTCGTTCTTATCCTCGTACGGAGCCTCCTTTGTTCATTTTTTTCCCGCGAGTTTCGACCCCGCCCGGGAGCGAGCTCGGCGCCGATCCCGCCCCGCCGCTCCCCGGAGAGCTCGACCGGTTCGGTTCCGCTCGGATCGGACCCCGCCCGCGAGCGCCGCTCGGCTCGACGAGCTCGATGGGGATCCCGTCCGCGGGCGAGCTGGGCGTGGCTACACGTATGACCCGAATGTAATTTTTTTTTTTTTTTTTTTTTAAAACTCTGGTTTTTTCGTTCTTATCCTCGTACGGAGCCTCCTTTGTTCATTTTTTTTCCGCGAGTTTCGACCCCGCCCGGGAGCGAGCTCGGCGCCGATCCCGCCCCGCCGCTCCCCGGAGAGCTCGACCGGTTCGGTTCCGCTCGGATCGGACCCCGCCCGCGAGCGCCGCTCGGCTCGACGAGCTCGATGGGGATCCCGTCCGCGGGCGAGCTGGGCGTGGCTACACGTATGACCCGAATGTAATTTTTTTTTTTTTTTTTTTTTTTTTTTTAACTCTGGTTTTTTCGTTCTTATCCTCGTACGGAGCCTCCTTTGTTCATTTTTTTTCCGCGAGTTTCGACCCCGCCCGGGAGCGAGCTCGGCGCCGATCCCGCCTCGCCGCTCCCCGGAGAGCTCGACCGGTTCGGTTCCGCTCGGATCGGACCCCGCCCGCGAGCGCCGCTCGGCTCGACGAGCTCGATGGGGATCCCGTCCGCGGGCGAGCTGGGCGTGGCTACACGTATGACCCGAATGTAATTTTTTTTTTTTAATTTTTTTTTTAACTCTGGTTTTTTCGTTCTTATCCTCGTACGGAGCCTCCTTTGTTCATTTTTTTTCCGCGAGTTTCGACCCCGCCCGGGAGCGAGCTCGGCGCCGATCCCGCCCCGCCGCTCCCCGGAGAGCTCGACCGGTTCGGTTCCGCTCGGATCGGACCCCGCCCGCGAGCGCCGCTCGGCTCGACGAGCTCGATGGGGATCCCGTCCGCGGGCGAGCTGGGCGTGGCTACACGTATGACGCGAATGTATTTTTTTTTTTTTTTTTTTTTTTTTTAACTCTGGTTTTTTCGTTCTTATCCTCGTACGGAGCCTCCTTTGTTCATTTTTTTTCCGCGAGTTTCGACCCCGCCCCGGAGCGAGCTCGGCGCCGATCCCGCCCCGCCGCTCCCCGGAGAGCTCGACCGGTTCGGTTCCGCTCGGATCGGACCCCGCCCGCGAGCGCCGCTCGGCTCGACGAGCTCGATGGGGATCCCGTCCGCGGGCGAGCTGGGCGTGGCTACACGTATGACCCGAAAGTAATTTTTTTTTTTTTTTTTTTTTTTTTTAACTCTGGTTTTTTCGTTCTTATCCTCGTACGGGGCCTCCTTTGTTCATTTTTTTTCCGCGAGTTTCGACCCCGCCCGGGAGCGAGCTCGGCGCCGATCCCGCCCCGCCGCTCCCCGGAGAGCTCGACCGGTTCGGTTCCGCTCGGATCGGACCCCGCCCGCGAGCGCCGCTCGGCTCGACGAGCTCGATGGGGATCCCGTCCGCGGGCGAGCTGGGCGTGGCTACACGTATGACCCGAATGTAATTTTTTTTTTTTTTTTTTTTTTTTTTTTAACTCTGGTTTTTTCGTTCTTATCCTCGTACGGAGCCTCCTTTGTTCATTTTTTTTCCGCGAGTTTCGACCCCGCCCGGGAGCGAGCTCGGCGCCGATCCCGCCCCGCCGCTCCCCGGAGAGCTCGACCGGTTCGGTTCCGCTCGGATCGGACCCCGCCCGCGAGCGCCGCTCGGCTCGACGAGCTCGATGGGGATCCCGTCCGCGGGCGAGCTGGGCGTGGCTACACGTATGACGCGAATGTATTTTTTTTTTTTTTTTTTTTTTTTTTTAACTCTGGTTTTTTCGTTCTTATCCTCGTACGGAGCCTCCTTTGTTCATTTTTTTTCCGCGAGTTTCGACCCCGCCCGGGAGCGAGCTCGGCGCCGATCCCGCCCCGCCGCTCCCCGGAGAGCTCGACCGGTTCGGTTCCGCTCGGATCGGACCCCGCCCGCGAGCGCCGCTCGGCTCGACGAGCTCGATGTGGATCCCGTCCGCGGGCGAGCTGGGCGTGGCTACACGTATGACCCGAATGTAATTTTTTTTTTTTTTTTTTTTTTAACTCTGGTTTTTTCGTTCTTATCCTCGTACGGAGCCTCCTTTGTTCATTTTTTTTCCGCGAGTTTCGACCCCGCCCGGGAGCGAGCTCGGCGCCGATCCTGCCCCGCCGCTCCCCGGAGAGCTCGACCGGTTCGGTTCCGCTCGGATCGGACCCCGCCCGCGAGCGCCGCTCGGCTCGACGAGCTCGAATGGGATCCCGTCCGCGGGCGAGCTGGGCGTGGCTACACGTATGACCCGAATGTAATTTTTTTTTTTTTTTTTTTTTTTTTTAACTCTGGTTTTTTCGTTCTTATCCTCGTACGGAGCCTCCTTTGTTCATTTTTTTTCCGCGAGTTTCGACCCCGCCCGGGAGCGAGCTCGGCGCCGATCCCGCCTCGCCGCTCCCCGGAGAGCTCGACCGGTTCGGTTCCGCTCGGATCGGACCCCGCCCGCGAGCGCCGCTCGGCTCGACGAGCTCGATGGGGATCCCGTCCGCGGGCGAGCTGGGCGTGGCTACACGTATGACCCGAATGTAATTTTTTTTTTTTAATTTTTTTTTAAACTCTGGTTTTTTCGTTCTTATCCTCGTACGGAGCCTCCTTTGTTCATTTTTTTTCCGCGAGTTTCGACCCCGCCCGGGAGCGAGCTCGGCGCCGATCCCGCCCCGCCGCTCCCCGGAGAGCTCGACCGGTTCGGTTCCGCTCGGATCGGACCCCGCCCGCGAGCGCCGCTCGGCTCGACGAGCTCGATGGGGATCCCGTCCGCGGGCGAGCTGGGCGTGGCTACACGTATGACGCGAATGTATTTTTTTTTTTTTTTTTTTTTTTTTAACTCTGGTTTTTTCGTTCTTATCCTCGTACGGAGCCTCCTTTGTTCATTTTTTTTCCGCGAGTTTCGACCCCGCCCCGGAGCGAGCTCGGCGCCGATCCCGCCCCGCCGCTCCCCGGAGAGCTCGACCGGTTCGGTTCCGCTCGGATCGGACCCCGCCCGCGAGCGCCGCTCGGCTCGACGAGCTCGATGGGGATCCCGTCCGCGGGCGAGCTGGGCGTGGCTACACGTATGACCCGAAAGTAATTTTTTTTTTTTTTTTTTTTTTTTTTTTAATTTAACTCTGGTTTTTTCGTTCTTATCCTCGTACGGGGCCTCCTTTGTTCATTTTTTTTCCGCGAGTTTCGACCCCGCCCGGGAGCGAGCTCGGCGCCGATCCCGCCCCGCCGCTCCCCGGAGAGCTCGACCGGTTCGGTTCCGCTCGGCTTGATCAGCTCTGGTCGCTAGATCACTTGACAAAATTAGGTCAACAGGCAGATCAACTCGGGTCACCAACTAGATC
>BSBK01014888.1:0-34811 GCA_027943335.1 Chamaecyparis obtusa | reverse complement strand
TGTATGTATATATATATATATATATATGATATTATTTTCAAAGGAAATTATATTATCTTATTATATTTTGAATACTTTTTGCCATATGATTACCCATTTTAGTGTGGGTTTTATAGAAGTATATCTATCACTAATATTTTAATTAATGTGTAGGTACACATCCCAGAGAAAATACATTTTAATAGGGGGTGTTTCTTACTTTAAATATTTTGAACTTTGATTATTACTTTGAAAGGGAAATAATAATCAAAGTATTATTATTTGAATTTCTTCTTAAATCTTTTGTTAAAAAATATTAATAATAATGCTTAAAGGATTATTTTCTAAATTAAAAACATAGTTTTACATAGATATATTTCTAAGGTAAAAGTATATTTTTATCCTTTGGTAGAAATTATTGAATGAATATTATAATATAGTTTCCCTAATAAATGAACAAGTGATTAGTGTTAGGGTAAGCTTAATTCTCAAAGGATAATTTATCTTTGATATAAATGATATGTATCAAAATAATTTAATCCAAAGGTATCTAAGTTACCAAAAGAAAAAAAATGTTATTAAGTATTCTTCCAAGATTATCAATTATTGAAACAATGTCTCTTTTTATACATTATATTAGATGTAATAATGTTACCCTATGTTATTATGTAAACTATTATTAGGGTAAACATTATATTACAAAATTACATCTAATGGGAAATAAATTGTGATTGGCCTTTGCAGAGGTTTCTTAAACATTGGATATCAATGCATTTATGGGGTAATTGTGGAGAAGCTTTTTAATATGACATTATGGAAGGATTTGATTATCAAATATTTAACCTTTATAAGGTTAAAGTTATTGTAATTATTTTCTATTTGAGTTGTTGATTTAGGATTAATTAGATATAAGTCATGAATAGATATATTGATTTGAATCTTTTATGCACCCTTTGAACTTTATATAAAGGATACCAAGATCAATACAAGAAAAAAAATATGATTCAATTTTTTACTGATTGGATAGATTTGGATCAACAACTGCAACATGAACCTAGATGTACCATTTTTTCAAAATAAAAAAAGATAAGTGTTTTTCTCTCATATTTATGGTAAAGTTTGAATTATGCTTCAATTAGTCCTTTAGATAAATCTAATCATCTTAAATTGCTTCATTGTGCTAAATTCTCATGCCATTATAATTCAAAATAGATATATAGTTTGGTCATCAGTTGAAAGGTGTGGTTGTGAAACATTCCTCTGTTATATTGGTCTTGTAGAGAAGATTTAAATTTATCATAACTAACTGTATAATCTTGTTTCAATTATAACTCATGTAGAAGCCTCTAAAGTGATGGTCTTGTTCTTAGAAACAAGTTATTAAAACTCTCTCTAGAGTTGTACATAGGATTGGATGAGAATTTGACCTCATTACCCAAGTAGAGAGAAGGCACTTATCTTATCAATAATTGGAATATAGTCATTCAATTCATTGTTTAAAGTTTGCAATATTATATTCCTTTGATCCATTTCATTTTATATACCTTTTGTCAAACATTTACTATTAATAAAATCACTTCAATTTTTGTAGCATTCAATATATTATTGTGGAGATACTTATAGTTTGATTCCTCTCAAGTTCATTTTCCACTTTGAGAGAATCTGCAAGTTTTATATTTAGTTACCTTCTATAAAAATCCTTTGAACCAATAGATTTCATTAAGGTATAGGCCCACCACCCTTGGTCCTATAGAGCCACAATTGCAGAAGTTCAGACCCCTATTGTGGTTGAACTTGTTCATTGGCAAAAACAATTGGATTTCCCAGCATTAGATTGGAAAGTCCATAGAAAATCCAATCCTTCATTTTTGGGCATCAACACACCTTCTTCTAGAGTTTCCTCCAAAAATATCCAACAAAATTTCTATCCCTATTTGAAACAATACTTTTGGGTAACCCATGTAATCTCACAATCTCCTTGTAAAATAAGCCAGCCATATACTCCGCATCATTTGTCTTCCTCAAAGGAATAACATGTGTCATCTTGGAAAACCTATCCAAAACCACATAGATATAATCATAACCTCTATGTGTTCTAGGTAAACCTAACACAAAATCCATACTAATCTCCTCCCAATGTTTGACCGGTAGTGAAAAAGGTGTATACAACCCCACATTCTGACTACTCCCCTTGGAAACTTGACATGCCTTACAACTCTAAACATAACTCCACACATTATTTTGAATTTATGGCCAAAATTAATTCTTACCTACCAGCGCCATTTTCTTATAAATGCCAAAATATGTTGTCAAACTGCCACTATGTTTCCCCTTAATCAGATTGACCCTCATTGAGCTTCTAGGTATAAAAAATTGATTACCGTTGAATAGAATCCCATCTTGCATGAAATAATCCAACCACTTACCCATGTCAGCAACAATAGGATCTTTACAAGCTTTCCATGGTTCACTGAAATATGCATCATTGTCATACAATTTATTCAATTCATCAAACCCCAATACTACAGTCTTGATTTTAGTCAACAAGGTCATTTTCCTAGTCAACACATCAAAAAATTTATTTTCCACACAACTCTTATGTCTCAACACAAATGTATAGCTTTGCATAAATTCAACCCATCTTAGATTTCTTTGATTCAACTTACCCTAGCTGCTCAAATAATTCAATACTTGATGATTTGTATATAGAAAAAACTAGGTAACAAATGTTGGATAACTAAGAGGGTGGGTTAATCGGTTATAGAATCAATTATCTTAGGTCTCTTAATAATTTTCAATCTCAAAATATTCCTGGTAACTAATCTTTGCAATTAGATTTAATCATTCAATTGACCATAGCAATATTCATCATAAAATTTGTAAATAACATGAAAATCATTCAATCACACATTATTACCAGTATTTAACATGGACACTCAATTTGGGTAAAAACTACTGCAGGAATTATCACCCATAAAATAATTCACTCTTCTGAAGTGAGCTCGGTGAAGAGACAATCTTATTAAAGATTTGTCGGTTCCCAAAATGGACTTTATGCTCTAACAGGCAACCAATACATCTACAGATTTTGAGGATTGGTTAGATCCAAATATTTAGCTCTAGAGATGATTGGACCAACTATAGGGACAAGACTACCCTCTGCGCTTTTGGCTCTACAAAACCAAGGAGGGTGCTCCTAATCCAATAAAAACAATACTTATCTCACTAATCACTGCCTGGATTTAAATGTAATAGATGAATGATAAGAGAAACCAAGATGATGACCATTCATTCAAAGATTTTCCACTATCACCAGGTGGTAATTTATTCTGAAAATCACTATAATTCAAAGGATTTTGACAATTTTATGCTTAAAGATGGAAATATCAAAACAACCTTTTCATACACTGATCTCTATGAGAAGAATTCCACTACCGGCTAGTGTCTTATCCATTGGGCTACACCTCCACTGTAAGACTATTACACATGAACAAATATACTCAACTTTGAAAGATTTCCCGCCCTTTGAAAATACTAATCACCCTATGGTGGATTTTATCAAAGGATTCCTAGATTCACACTACTTACTGGTGTATCCTTAAGCAAAACTTCAAAGAATTTATGTTATATTCAAAGCTTATTTAATCTAATCCTAGATTAGAACTAAGCAATATAAACATACGCACAAAGATTATCTATGCAATGAATTGGAACCATTCATAACTCAAATAGAGATACTCAAGGAGAGATATAAATCTTGGATTTTATTCAAATGCTATATTATATCATGCTCACAAAATGCTTTAAAATGCAACCTTCTAAAAATAACTTGAACCATAAAATATTGTTCTTCTCTAGAAATAATGTCTAAAAATGATCTATGAAATCCTAGACTCAAGAAACTTATCAGTAAAATTCATCAAGCTCTCAGTCCTTTTACACTAATCCTGGTAATCCTTTTATAGAATAAAGATTGCAAACAAGCTTCGAATCTTCTTGGAAAAGACAAGAAAGGAGTCCTGAAATAAGACAAAAAAGGAAAATAAAAACTTTCTTGTTACAAAACTTTGAGATGGATCGTAAAGATGAGAGCCAAAATCTGGCAATAGCTTCCAAGGTCACTTCAACATCTTCCAGGTGTTACATCGATGCTTGCTTCTTTAGGGAGTTGTGGTAATGCCATATGTTGCCTCCTTAGAGGATGTTTCTTCTTCTTTACTATCCTCTGAAAGGGACGCTACTTACCAGGCTGAAAAGGTATCCTCAGAAGGCTAATTAAAAGCCAAAATTTCATCCCTCTTGGGTAGAATCTTGTTCTAGCTAATAACCAATTGATGAATTTCAGTTATCACCTTAGTAAAATGCACCCTGGCATCTTCCAACATTTCAATTGTTTGTACAAAAGCAAGAGTGTCTTCAGTGCTAATAAAAACATCAATCTTGACTGACACTCCATTCTTAATTTGTTCCAACCATTTTTCCCTCTCTTTTATGGTTCCATCTACTCTAACAAGACCCAAGAATATTTGAAAATCATTCTACAGGTATCTTACTCTCAAAAGAGCTACCTTTCTCTTTACTTCTTCCCTAGATACTTCAAAATCAAGGAGAGATTTGACAATTTTATAAGTAATTGCCAATTGGGGGCACACAATAATATGATCTTTAATTGATTTAAGAAAAGTCTTCAAAACATTTTCCCTAGGCACCCAGTCATTCAAAATTTGTCCCACAGTGTCTTCTTCTTTTCTAAAAGAAAGAAAAATGTTAGATAACTACCCTACATGTTTATAAACTTCTCTAGGCTTTACATTCCTAACAAAGTGTTGAATGGTGTCCTTTAGTCTCTTTTCAAATTTCTGTTGTTCTCTCTATTCTATATCTTCACTGCTTAGGGAAGGGGGAAGAGGAGACATGGGAAACTCAATAATGCAGTTTGAGGAGGAAGGACCAATAGTAGAAGAAGGAAGTTGCAACTGTTGTGGTGCCTGGATTGAGCTTTCCTCCCCCAACCTTTTCTTCAAATCTGCAATTATTTCATCTTTCTCAAACAACCCTTGTTTCAAATCTCCATACGCCCTCAACATTTCTTCAAATTTTCTTGTGATTTCCTCCTTCTCTTTTGCTTCCCTTTCTACCACCTTTTCTGCACGGTGAGTTGTGGCTACCACCATACTTGATGCTTCTATTGCTGATGTGTCCAAAACCCTCTTGACTATGAGACCACTAGAGCGACTATCCTTAATTATTTTCTTTCCTTTGTTTTTCTCATCTCTCTTTAATGACCATATGACCAAAGCTTGATGGTCATTACTAAAAGAAACTCCTTTGACAACCTATTCTGCCTCTTCCTTGGTCTTGTACATAGGTGTAGTTTGTTTTTTAACTACATCAAGGACTATTGCATTAGCTATGTCCCATTAGGGGAGGACAAGTACTCCTACATTCTTTACCAATTCTCTCCCCTATTCTGGAGTAATCCATTCAAATCTATCTGTCATCTCTTTCCTAATTTCATCTTCAATAGTTTTAAGATCATTATCAGGATTCTCCTTGTGCTTCTTCTCACAAGCTTCCTCAAATTTACTCATGTTCATTTTCCATAAAAATTGTAAAAAGGCCTGGGTCTTTAAAAATGAATCATCAGCCATAAATTCTTCACATGCCTATTTGATTATAGGGTCCAATTCTGTCCCTGCAATTTTTCTCATTGTTAAACTTAACTCAGGCTGCTTTGGTTTCTCTAGAATTCCCTCATTTATCTCCTCTTGAGTCATGAATATTTGACCCTGAGATCCCATCTATTGAACCTGCTCTATGATCTCCTGATAATCTCCAATATTCAAGGGTTATTGTGAAGGAGAGTATTCTTCCTCTAAATCATGAGAACTCTCCTCTATCCTTTGTTTCTTGGTGGGAGGTGAAAAATCAAGGATGTCTTCACCTGGCTGGTCCTGTGGTACAACTGTAATTTCTTCAACCTCCTTTTGCCTCTCCACCTACTTTGATGTAGAAGGGAGATCTTTTCTTTTCTTTTGCTGCTTCTTGAAATCAGATTCCAAGATTATTACACCATAAAGAGTCCTCTCTTGCAACATATATTTGCCAGGAGGCAACACCTTTGCAAATGCACCTTTGCCCAACAATGATTTAGCCTTCTCTGGGTTGCCTTCCATGGCCTTTTTCTTCTTCTCCTCCAGAGTCTTAAGAATCTCTTGAAAACAATTCATGAGAGTATCTATCCTTTTTCCCATAGGATTTATATTGCCTATAGGATAATATTTGGGGTCAAATTGTCAGACAAAATCCCATGTTTTATTGTACACTAACAACTTTTCCTTTCTAACTTCTTGGTCTTGCAACCTTGGGGTATTTCTAATAATATCTTTAGGAAAATTAGAAATGTGGTTTATTGCTGAGCATCTAACCCTCTTTCTAAACATTTCATTGTAGAAACCCTCTGGGTCTATTATCTAGGAAATTGTGGTTGTCAAATGATATGGATCCAAGATTTTAATAATATGAAGCCACCCACCCTTTGTGATTATAAACTGGTGAGAAATGGTAATGTTTGGGAACAAAGTTCCTCTACCTTTAGCAATACTATTATTCTCAATATCACCTAATTGTCTAAAGAATTCTGCAATGCCAATCTTGGTGGGAACTTGGAAAGGCAAAATAAAAGGAGTCCCCCTGAAACCATATAACCTAATAATAGTTGAATAAGGATAGAAGATAAAATCACCCCAATTGTGCACTATGTTGAGGTCCTTTGTAAATTGTTGTGGTCTAACAACTTTGGCCAAGGCAACCGGGACCCTAGGGCTATCATGAACAAAGAATAGTCTCAATCTTGCTGCAAACCATTTGTTAAACTTTATATAACTACTATCCTTTCTGTCCCATGTAATATTTGAATTCCACAGCTGCATAGGCATGTCCTCTCTGCCTCTTTGTTTGGATAGTTCCATTTCTTTTGCAAAATAATCAGCACCTTTGAACAAAAACATGTACATCATAAAAGAGTACCAGCAAAAGGGTTTATCAACTTTATTCTTTTGAATCCCCATTAGTCCATCATGGATTAAGTCAGCAATGAAGGGGTCATAATCAAAAGTAATTGATAGATGCTAGTGTAATATCTGGATCACCATATACATTAGGTGCTCTAGCATTTTCTCATTAGCATCTTCCTCAAAAACTTGACATAATGACCAATAGGAACCTCTTGCTAGTACATCAAAATACTCTATTTTGAATGGCTATTGAGCACCTAGTCCTGTAACAATCATCTTTCCAATTTGAGTACAGAAATATTTTACAAGACCAATTCTAAGGAGATGTCTCTGTGCATCATACACCTCTCTTAATTCTTTAAAATAATTCATTCCAGGTTAGGTGAGGGGTCACTTATTCTAAAAACTATTCTGATTTCCTCAATAGAGATTGTCAATAGCTTTTGCCCTCTAACACCCCTAATCTCTTTAGAAATAGGGTCATAGTTTTTTGCAACTTCAATCATCAGGTCTGCATCTAAGAAGACACCAGGTACCACAAGCTTTCCTACATCATTTTCCCATACATTAGAGGTGGGAATAGGGGTATTTCTCTGGTTGAATCCTACTGTAAATAAAGTCAACCCAATGAAGTCAAAATTGCCACTTGCATTAAGAAAACCAATCCTAGCATCATTAATATAGTTTCCTGTATCATACAACCCATCTGCCACTTTTACCCTAGGCTGCTTTGGTGCTAGCTGTTTGACCTCTACCAAATTTACTATTGAACTAGGAAAAATTTGTAATAAGTCCTCATGTAGACCCCTCTTAAGATAATTGATTTCACCAAAAAGCTCTTTCCTAGGTGACATTTCTAGGGCTTATAGCTTACGTATATTGGGTGCAAAAGAACACAGTAGCAAAGTAATACTTCTTAACAGAACAAGCAAGTGGAGGAAGAACCAACCTTTTCTTCAAAATCCCTAAGAAAATAGCAATCAGTTTCTGCAATTCTTCTTGCCAAGCGCTCTTCAAATTTTTATCTCCTTGTGGCTTTTCGAGGAAGCATAGATTTTGACATACTCACAATCGATCCATAATTATTTTAGTAATTTACTTCGCATGATGTCACCATTAATTTTCCAAGAAATGAACTCTCACTCATCTAAACCTTTCACCCACTTCTTCCTTAATTTAAATTTTGACCATTGATTTTCAATTGGCAAATAATCCAACAGTTTGTCCCATGATTGCATAGCTCAAAAGAAGCTCATGTGACCATATGACAAGTTGTCATGTCAATTCCTTCATGGGTGGAAAATCCCTTAGAACTTTTACTATTAAAATAGAACATTAGTCGCATGATCACGTAGCTTGAAAAAAGCTCATGCGACCATGTGACAAACTATTAACATTCACCTGCCATCATCTATTCCTTAAGTCACGGGTCCCAATTTACCTTTGTTAGTAAAGAAAATCCAAGCTTGCAACAACTGGCAAGTTGTCATGTAATTTTTTTCTTTTCAAGCACTGGTGTTCGCTGACATCCTCCACATCAGCAAGTACTATCGACCAATCAAGAAAAACCATATGCAAAAAACTAACATTGGTCCCACTATTTTTAACCAATGAGAAACCGCCAGTCATGTACACCTGTCCATGGTCCCACCCATGAATTACACTGAGCTTGGTGCAAGATCGACGGTTAGTCGCATGATCGGATAGGTCTCTAAGATTCTATGCAATTATACGACAACCATCGGATCTTCCCTTTATTACTTTCATCTTTGAAGATTCTTCTGACACTGGTCCCACTTTGTTTCTGCATTAAGCTTTACTATAAGATCAACGCTTAGTCACATGATTGCATAGGTCTATAAGATTCCTTGCAACTATACGACCACCGTTAGATCTTATTTAAAGATACCAAGCTAAATGAAAGCTAAAACATTAGAATATAAAGTATTTAGGACTTAGGATATATTATAGCCACTAGACTTAGGAAAAATAAAAATCGCTAGTTGCTGAGACTTAGGAAAACTTTACACATGTGCACTTTTGAGATTTTAAGTGATTCAAAAAGGTAACACTCAAATAGATTTAAAACAAAGTGACCTAGGGCTTATTTTTTGAAAATGGCATATATTTAGGGTTTTTCTTAGGTTTAACTCTTAATTAGGGCTCACTAGAAACTGAGGAAGAATAGATAATTTTGAAGGATCTTTTATGGGTTTTTTATAGCAAAATTATCATACTTTCATGAACATCTATACACACTTCAAATTTATAAAAATTTCACAAGACTCATGTACTGAAAATTTGAAGTGCCAACAATGGCTCTGTCTAGGGATGTATGCCTCTTGCAGGAATAACAAGAATTCAAAATCTCTGGGATAAGCATACCATCTATCGAAACAAAACAACTAACCTACTCACACAACTAGAAAACAAGTGCAAAAGAACACAGTAGCAAAGTAATAAGTCCTCATGCAGACCCCTCTTAAGATAATTGATTTCACTAGAAAGCTCTTTCCTAGGTGGCATTTCTAGGGCTTATAGCTTATGTATATTGGGTGCAAAAGAACACAGTAGAAAAGCAATACTTCTTTACAGAACAAGCAAGTGCAGGAAGAACCAACCTTTTCTTCAAAATCCCTAAGAAAATAGCAATCAATTTCTGCAATTCTTCTCACCACGCGCTCTTCAAATTTTTATCTCCTTGTGGCTTTTAGAGGAAGCATAGATTTTGACATACTCACAATCAATCCACAATTATTTCAGTAATTTACTTCACATGATGTTGCCATTAATTTTCTAGGAAATGAACTGTCACTCATCTAAACCTTTCACCCACTTCTTCCTCAATTTAAATTTTGACCATTGATTTTCAATTGGCAAATAATCCAATAGTTTGTCCCATGATCACATAGCTCGAAAGAATCTCATGTGACCATATGAAAAGTTGTCATGTCAATTCCTTCATGGATGGAAAATCATCCCAAGAACCAATACAATCATAAGGAAGCCCACTGAACCAGTCTATTGCATCTTCAGTTAAAGATTGAACTAACAATTTCATGATGACATCTTCATATTCTATTTCATAGTCATCAATCATATCAATAAAGTTCTTTAGATGCTCTTCATAGGAAACAACATTATTTCCAGTAAACTTAGGTTATTTCTCTCTAATCTTTGGTGGAATCAAATTAGGATAACCAGCAATATTGTTAGAGAGAAGCTGTTTGTACCTTTCAATGTGAACTATTCCTCTTTGTAATGAAGCATTTGTTTGAGAGGTGGAAGCTTTGTTATTTGCTGCATTAGCAACATTTTTAGTAGTCATTGGTGTGACAATAGCACCCTGGGTAGCATAATTTCCAACATTAACATTAGATGTCATCATAGGGTTATTTGGAATTGAAGGACTAAAAGACTATCTAAGAAAATCAACTTTCTTTTTCATTTCCAAAGTGGTAGCCTCAATTTCTGCCTTCTCTAATTCTTTAGCAATAACCTCTTGTTCTCTTCTAGCCCTTTCTAAATCATTTTCCAATTTGGACAAAGGATCTATTGGGATCTTGTTATTTGTGGCATCATTTATTGTGATTCTTGTTGAAATTTGTTTTCCTTTATCCTTAGGCTTCCTAACTTCAGCAATGGGTCAAAGAATAGGTTGTTCACCAACTTCCTTGGGGGCTTCTACAAAGTTTATGGCCTTTAAAGTCATCAACTATCTTTTGAGCCGATCTGCCCTAATTTGGGCCTGTCTTGTTTTAGTTTCTTTTTCCATTTCCCTCTCCTTCCTAATTGCAATTTGTTCCTGGATATCTTTCTTTAAATTATAGATTTCTTCAAAAATATCCCCCAAATCTGGAAGATTGGTATTAGAAGGTGAACTTTCAGACTCAACATCTCTTTGCTGATTTCTAGGATTTGTAGGACTCTCAGAAGGAGAAGGTCCCTGGGTTGGGGGATCATTTCTCCCTTCCAGGCCCCCTGCTCTTACTTCTTGACCTTCTAATTTTCTTTTGAGGTTCTACATCTAGGTTCATCTTCCTATGATGTATTTCATCATCCTTATGAGATTAAAAATCCTCATATGCTCCTAAACCCAGATCAATTGCCTCCTCATACTTAGAGGCATTTTCTTCCTAGTCATGAGTGAATTGGTGATTCATTTTCATATTTTTCTTTTGTCTCCATGCCTGAGACATATCACAACTACTTTTATGTCTTATAGGAAGATAAGTCCTAGAAGTTCTTGGAAGTTCACCTTCTAACCTACTTTCTGGGAGATCCTTCATCCAACCCCTAGTGTATCTCTGACTCATAATTGCAAGTATGTGAAATAATTTCTTATTTTCTCATTATCTTTACTCAGGACTTCTATAGAGACTTTCAGAGTCGCCACCAACACAAGTTGGGAAATATTTTCACACACTTAGTAGATCAAAGTATTCAATACTTGGTAAGTAATCAAAACAAAGATTACTATAAACAAATACAAACCTAAAAGATATTTTCAAGATCTGACCTAATTTGAAGATTGCAAATATTTCTCTATTTTCCAATGGTGCTTTACTGGTTCTAACAAATAAGAAGGCTAGGAGTCTAGCTCAACTTGTACCTACATTATTTGATATTCAAATTTACAATACCAGAGATCTAAAATTCAAATTTATCATAGTATTTCAATCCCTATTCCCAAGCAGAGTCACCATTTTGTTGGTTCCCAAAATGGACTTTATGCTCTAACAGGCAACCAATACATCTATAGATTTTGAGGATTGGTTAGATCTAAATATTTAGCTCTAGAGATGATTGGACCAATTGTAGGGACAAGACTGCCCTCTACGCTTCTGGCTCTGCAAAACCAAGGAGGGTTCTCCTAATCCAGTAAAAACAATACTTATCTCACTAATCACTGACTAGATTTAAATGTAACAGATGAATGATAAGAGAAACCAAAATGATGACCATTCATTCATAGATTTTTCACTATCACTAGGTGGTAATTTATTCTGTAAATCACTATAATTCAAAGGATTTTGAAAATTTTATTCTTAAAGATGGACATTTCAAAAGAACCTTTTCATACACTGATCTCTATGAGAATAATTCCACTGCTGGCCAGTGTCTTATCCATTGGGCTACACCTCCACTACAAGACTATTATACATGAACAAATATACTAAACTTTGAAAGATTTCCTACCCTTTGAAAATACTAATCACCCTATGGTGGATTTTATCAAAGGATTCCTAGATTCACACTAGTGTATTACTTCAAAGAATTTATGTTATATTCAAAGCTTATTTAATCTAATCCTAGATCAGAACTAAGAAATATAAACATTCACACAGAGATTATCTATGCAATGAATTGGAACAATTCATAACTCAAATAGAGATACTCAAGGAGAGATATAAATCTTGGATTTTATTCAAATGCTATATTATAACATGCTCAAAAAATGCTTTATAATGAAACCTTCTGAAAATAACTTGAACCAAAAGATATTGTTCTTCTATAGAATAATGTCTAAAAATGATCTATGATATCCTAGACTCAAGAAACTTATCAGTAAAATTGATCAAGTTCTCGATCCTTTTACACTGATCCTAGTAATCCTTTTATAGAATAAGGATTGCAAACAAGCTTCGGATCTTCGTAGAAAAGGCAAGAAAGGAGTCCTGAAATAAGACAAAAAATGAAAATAAAAACTTTCTTGTTACAAAACTTTGAGATGGATTGTAAAGATGAGTGCCAAAATCTGGCAATAGCTTCCAAGGTTAGTTCAACATCTACCAGGTGTTACATCCATGCTTACTTCTTTAGGGAGTTGGGGTAATGCCATTTGTTGCCTCCTTAGATGATGTTTCTTCTTCTTTACTATCCTTTGAAAGGGATGCTGCTTCCCAGGCTGAAAAGGTATCCTAAGAAGGCCAATTAAAAGCCAAAATTTCATCCCTCTTGGGTAGAATCCTATTCCAGCTAATAACAGATTGATGAATTTTAGTTATCCCCTTAGTAAAATGCAACCTAGCATCTTGCAACATTTCAATTGTTTGTACAAAAGGAAGAGTGTCTTCAGTGCTAATAACAACATCAATCTTGACTAACACTCCATTCTCAATTTGTTCCAACCATTTTTCCCTCTCTTTTATGGTTCCATCTACTCTAACAAGACCTGAGAATATCTAAAAATCATTCTGTGGGTATCTTACTCTCAAAAGAGTTTCCTTTCTCTTTACTTCTTCCCTAGATACTTCAAAATCAAGGAGAGATTTGACAATTTTATAAGTAATTACCAATTGAGGGCACACAGTACTATGATCTTTAATTGATTTAAGAAATGTCTTCAAAACATTTTCCCTAGGCACCCAGTCATTCAAAATTTTTCCCATAGTCTCGTCTTCTTTTCTAAAAGAAAGAAAAATGTCAGATAACTACCCTACATGTTTATAAACTTCTGTAGGCTTTACATTCCTAACAAAGTGTTGAATGGTGTCCTTTAGTCTCTTTTCAGATTTCTGTTATTCTCTCTATTCTATATCTTCACTGCTTAGGGAAGGGGGAAGAGGAGACACGGGAAAATCAATAATGGGGCTTGAGGAGGAAGGACCAGTAGTAGAATAAGGAAGTTGCAACTATTGTGGTGCCTAGATTGAGCTTTCCTCCCCCAACCTTTTCTTCAGATCTGAAATTATTTTATCTTTCTCAAACAATCCTTGTTTCAAATCTCCATATGCCCTCAGCATTTCTTCAAATTTTCTTGTGAGTTCCTCCTTCTCTTTTGCTTCCCTTTCTACCACCTTTTCTGCAAGGTGAGCTGTGGCTACCACCATACTTGATGCTTCTATTGCTGATGTGTCCAAAACCCTCTTGACTATGAGACCACCAGAGAGACTATCCTTAATTATTTGCTTTCCTTTATTTTTCTCATCTCTCTTTAATGACTATATGACCAAAGCTTGATGGTCATTACTAAAATAAACTCCTTTGACAACCTGTTCTACCTCTTCATTGGTCTTGTACATAGGTGTAGTTTGTTTTCTAACTACATCAAGGACTATTGCATCAGCTATGTCCCATTCGAGGAGGACAAGTACTCCTGCATTCTTTACCAATTGTCTCCCCTATTCTGGAGTAATCCCTTCAAATCTATCTGTCATCTCATTCCTAATTTCATCTTCAATAGTTTTAAGATCCTTATCAGGATTCTCCTTGTGCTTCTTCTCACAAGCTTCCTCAAATTTACTCATGTTCATTTTCCATAAAAATTGTAAAAAGGCCCGGGTCTTTAAAAATGCATCATCAGCCAAAAATTATTCACATGCCTATTTGATTATAGGGTCCAATTCTCTCCCTGCAATTTGTCTCGCTATTAAACCTAACTCAAGCTCTTTTGGTTGCTCTGGAATTCTCTCATTTATCTCATCTTGAGTCATGAATATTTGACCCTGAGATCCCATCTGTTGAACGTGCTCTATGATCTCCTGATAATCTCTAATATTCAAGGGTTACTGTGAAGGAGAGTATTCTTCCTCTGAATCATGAGGCCTCTCCTCTATCCTTTGTTTCTTGGTGGGAGGTGAAAAATCAAGGATGTCTTCACCTGGCTGGTCTTGTGGTACATCTATAATTTCTTCAACCTCCTTTTGCCTCTCCACCTACTTTGATGTAGAAGGGAGATCTTTTCTTTTCTTTTGTTACTTCTTGAAATCAGATTTTGGGATTATTACACCATAACCAGTCCTCTCTTGCAACATATATTTGCTAGGAGGCAACACCTTTGCAAATGCACCTTTTCCCAACAATGATTTAGACTTCTTTGGGTTGTCTTCCATGGCCTTTTTCTTCTTCTCCTCCAGAGTCTTAAGAATCTCTTGAAAACAATTCATGAGAGTATCTATCCTTTTTCCCATAGGATTTATACTACCTATAGGATCATATTTGGGGTCAAATTATCAAAAAAAATCCCATGTTTTCTTGTACACTAACCACTTTTCCTTTTTGACTACTTGGTCTTGCAACCCTATGGTATTTCTAATAATATCTTTAGGAAAATAAAAAATGTGGTTTATTGCTGAGCATCTAACCCTCTTTCTGAACATTTCATTGTAGAAACCCTCTGGGTCTATCATCCAGGCAATTATGGTTGTCAAATGATATGGATCTAATATTTTATGCATATGAAGCCACCCACCCTTTTTGATTATAAACTGGTGAGCAATGTTAATGTTTGGGAACAAAGTTCATCTACCTTTAGCAATACTATTCTTCTCAATATCACCATTGTCTAAAGAATTCTAAAATGCCAATCTTGGTGGGAACTTGGAAAGGAAAAATAAAAGGAGTCCCCCTTAAACCATATAACCTAATAATAGTTGAATAGGGATAGAAAATAAATTCACCCCAATTGTGCACTATGTTGAGGTCCTTTGTAAATTGCTGTGGTCTAACAACTTTGGCCAAGGTGACCGGGACCCTAGGGCTGTCATGAACAAAGAATAGTCTCAATCTTGCTGCAAAACATTTGTTAAACTTTATATAACTACTATCCTTTCTATCCCATGTCATTTTTGAATTCCATGGCTGAATAGGCATGTCCTCTCCACCTCTTTGTTTGGATAATTCCATTTCTTTTGCAAAATAATCAGCACCTTTGAACAAAAACATGTACATCATAAAAGAGTACCAGAAAAAGGGTTTATCAACTTTATTCCTTTGAATCCCCATTAGCCCATCATGGATTAAGTCAGCAATGAAGGGGGCATAATCAAAAGCAATTGACAGATGCTAGTGTAATATCTGGATCACCATATACATTAGGTGCTCTGGCATTTTCTCATTAGCATCTTCCCCAAAAACTTGACATAATGACCAATAGGCACCTCTTGCCAGTACATCAAAATACTCTATTTTAAATGGCTCCTAAGTACCTACTCCTATAACAATCATCTTTCCAATTTGAGTACAGAAATCTTTTACAACACCAATTCTAAGGAAATATTTTACAAAACTGTTCCGATTTCCTCAGCAGAGATTGTCAATAGCTTTATCCCTCTAACACCCCTAATCTCTTTAGTAATAGGGTCATAGTTTTTTGCAACTTCAATCATTAGGTCTACATCAAAGAAGACACCGGGTACCACAAGCTTGCCTACATCATTTTCCCATACATTACAAATGAGAACAGGGGTATTTCTCTGGTTGAATCCTATTGTAAATAAAGTCAACCTAGTGAAGTCAAAAGTGCCACTTGCATTAAGAAAACCAATCCTAGCATCCCTAATATAATTTCCTATATCATACAACCCATCCACCACTTTTACCCTAGGCTCCTTTGGTGTTAGCTATTTGACCTCTACCAAATTTATTGTTAAACTAGGAAATTTTTTTAATAAGTGCTCATGCAGACCCCTCTTAAGATAATCGGTTTCACCAGAAAGCTCTTTCCTAGGAAACATTTCTAGGGCTTATAGCTTACATATATTGGGTGCAAAAGAACATAGTAGCAAAGCAATACTTCTTAACAGAACAAGAAAGTGCAGGAAGAATGAACCTTTTCTTCAAAATCCCTAAGAAAATAGCAATCGGTTTCTGCAAGTCTGCTCACCAAGCGCTCTGCAAATTTTTATCTCCTTGTGGCTTTCCAAGGAAGCATAGATTTTGACATACTCACAATAGATCCATACGACAAGCCATCATGTCAATTCCTTTATGGGTGGAAAATCCCTTATAAGTTTTACTATTAAAATAGGACGTTAGTTGCATGATTGCGTAGCTTGAAAAAAGATCATGCGACCATGCGACAAACCGTTAACATTCACCCGCCGTCATCTATTCCTTAAGTCGTTGGTCCCACTTTACCTTTGTTAGCAAAGACAATCTACACTTGCAATAGTTGGCAAGTTGTCATGTAATTTCTTTCTTTTTGAGCACTAGTGTTCGCTGACATCCTCCACATCAGCAAGTACTATCAACCAATCAAGAAAAACCATATGCAAAAAATTGACATTGGTCCCACTATTTTTAAACAATGAGAAACCGCCAGTCGTGTACACCTATCCATGGTCCCACCTAAGAATTACACTGAGCTTGATGCAAGATTGACAGTTAGTCACATGATTGCATAGGTCTCTAAGATTCTATGTGATTATACGAAAACCATCAGATCTTCCCTTTATTACTTTCATCTTTGAAGATTCTTCTGACACTGGTCCCACTTTGCTTCCACATTAAGCTTTACTGTAAGATCAATGGTTAGTCACATGATCACATAGGTCTATAAGATTACTTGTGACTATATGACCACTGTTAGATCTTCTTTAAAGATACCAAGCTTAATGAAAGCTAAAACATTAGAATATAAAGTATTTAGGACTCAGGATATATTATAGCTGCCAGACTTAGGAAAAATTAAAACCGCTAGTCACTGAGACTTAGGAAAACTTTACACACGTGCACTTTTGAGATTTTAAGTGATTCAAAAAGGTAATGCTCAAATAGATTTAAAACAAAGTGACCTAGGGCTTATTTTTTGAAAATGACATATATTTAGGGTTTTTCTCAGGTTTAACTCTTAATTAGGGCTCACCGAAAACTGAGGAAGAATAGATAATTTTGCTAGATCTTTTATGGGTTTTTTATAGCAAAATTATCATACTTTCATGAACATCTATACACACTTCAAATTTATAAAAATTTCACAAGACTCATGTACTGAAAATTTGAAGTGCCAACAAGACTACAAACACATTTATTAGATGTGACCCTATTAGGGAATTTTCACAAAAGATCAACTATATCTATCACCCTATAATGAGTGGCCTTATTATAGGACTTGAAATATTCATTATAATTCTTCCTTACAAAGTATTTATAAATAGGACTATTAAATCCACTTGGGTAAGAGATTTTTTGCTACAATGGTTAGAAAGTAATAGTGAAATGATTAGATAAAATATGCAACCACCTTTTCTTGTTCAGGTCTCTTTTTTTATCATTTATCTTCTTCAAACTCTTCCTTTCTAGATGATCAAAAAAAACTCTTCATCTCATCACTTTCCTTCAACTCTATTCTTCTCCGTGTACCCTTCAATACTAATTTGGCTATCTAGTCTAGATATCTTCAAATAAATAATTCAGCATTGGCATCAACAATATGATCATCATGATCATCCTTTATATAAATTTTTTTAATCATTTAATCCTTTTCACCTCTTAATCCCATCCATTTGATCAAATTTGTAGCTCAGTAAAAAGTTTTATGATTCTTGCCAACTGCATCTTCACCTTGGAACTTAAATTTTTCTTAGTTCTCAAACCAAACACTAAATCTTCACCATTTATCTTTTCCTAACAATTATGATCTATTGATTTCATTAATTGAAGTTTTCCTTCCTTAGAATCTTCTAGATCAATCCAGATCATCACACGATGTCGTTGTTCACTTTATTTATTGTTTAACTAACCAACTTCATCTACTCGATTAAGTCCACCTACTCAGTTATCATTTACTTAGTTAACTATGACCGACCAATATATTTTCTTACTAACAACCATTTCCAGCTTGGTAGAAAGAATTGTTATCTTGTCTTTTCACTTCACAACTTTAATTCTATATTACTAACTTGTACATCATTCTAACACTTCATGAAAATGTGTAAAACAATCAAATCAATATTACCTTGTCATAAACTGATTCAACAATTGTCCATTTAAGCTCTCATACTTAACATAATTTCTTTATTTCATCTTCTATATTTACCAACATATTTCTTTACTCAATCATCACATATTTTAGATTGATATGGCAACTTGAAATCAATAAGTCAATAGGTTTAACATCAATGACAACATAACAACTGATCCAATCTGATGCAGGAGCATCAAGGCATACAAAGATGCCACAAGAAGATAAAGGACACAAGGAAGACAAGATGAAGTTCAATCAAGTGAATTGGAATTTTTTAAAGCTAATAATGGAATTTGAAGGCTTCAGGAGCAATAAAAACAATGAAATTCTAATAGATTATAAAGGGCATGTTAAGGACCCTAGGATCCTAAATGGTGAAAATAGAGAAAAATGATAAAAATGATGTAATCAGATCCTTAGGAGTTGAAAATGAATTTAGGAATGTTTTAAATAGCCTAGAGGATCTTCTTGACAATTTTGATGGACTAGTTTGGTTTTTTATTCAATAAATTGTAAGTTGGTCAATTCAAATATTTGAATCCCAACGGTCACATGCATTTAGGACAGAATTTAGTGTTTGTGTGTTTAGTGATTAAATAATAATTCAAGTCAATTAGAGAAGGTTGAGGGAGTTATAAGGGAGTTATTTAAGTAATGTTTTGATCATCATACAATAGGATCATATGTGAGGAATTTACTAGTGTACGGACTATGTCCATGAATCAATAAAAACTCATATTTGTTGTTAGTTTGATGTTTCTTTTTGTATTAATTTGATTAATTAAATGATCTTAATTCCATTATGTACATTTTCTACATCATTTTAAATCCATTTTATATGTTTTGAAGTTCATTTAATAGACTGATTTATCAAAATAAAGCTGATTGATCCAAGAAAACAATGTTTTCTTGCAAGTTTGAATTAATCCAATGAATGGATCATCATTCCATGAATGACTACAATCTGATTCTCATTGAGTGATGGATCCCTAATATGTATAATACAAATATAGCCTTATAAAATGTAGATGAAGACTTAATGAATGGTGATCACCGAAAAGAAGTGTTTGAAGGGTTAATGAGGTTGTGAGTATGGAGCAACAGTGAGAGAAATTTCTAGAGGAGGCATACTTTTTATGTTTTTTGGTGTCTAAATACACCCTATTTATGGTGGATCCACCCTTGGTTGGTCCTAGAAGTGAGTGGAGAGCATCTATTGAAGAGCCCTAGTATAGAGGGTTATTTGGAGGCAATTTGGGGCTTCAACACTTGGAGGCATCCAAAGCCCAAATTGGTTTCATATTTGGAGGTTTGAGATCATATGTGGAGACTTTTGAAAGTCTTGGAGTTAGGGGAGAAGTTTATTTAGGAGTTTTTTTGTTAAATTGCCTATTTTGGTACTTGTTAGTAGGGTACAATTAAAGAACCTTGAATATTTCCCAAAACAAAGTACACTAAGTTTCATATATGTTATTGTTCATCCAAAAGGGTATTTTAAAAGTGTGAGGTCCTATACCAACCCATCCTAGTTTGACTTTCATTTTGACATTTGATTCATCAGGATGATACCTAGAGTATAGACATTTGATCTATTTTGGTTTATATATGCTATCATTTGAACCTTATGAGTTGTTTGTTATAGATTTGCATGATGATCATGGTAGTCGTACTCTTTATATGTTCTCATTTTGGTACCATGATTATCTATGATATATGAATTTTGCATTTGTTATGATTATCTTTCAGTATTATGATCATTGATGGAATCATGGTTCTATGATAAGTTTAGGATTACATGTTTATGAGGAATATGTAATGTTCATGATGCAGATATATATGTATGTATTTGTCTAGTTTAGATATTATTACTTATTTTTGAAATGATTATTGATGCAAGTTTTTATAATGTATTGACATCAAGTTTGAGCATGCAAGGACATGGCCATGGTTGTAAGTCAGGGAAACAAGATAGGATCTAAGTGCAATCAGTTGAAAGCCAAGGTCAATTCTAGAAGAGTACAACCTTGTCGTATCATGATTTCTTTCATAAACATGATGACTGTGTGTATATAGTTGACAATGTTTGAAATATATGTTTGCAAGTAAATTTTTATCTTTGTGAAATGTTTAAATGTTTTTGCACACAAGGCATGCCACATGTGTTTGTGATGTTTGTTTTTAGTAAGGTGTCACTTGACACCATGTTGATGAAGTGGCATGTTGAGTGGACTATGGGCCCAACCCCCTCCTTAGTTATGATGGAATATGGATGAAGTGACTGAGAGGGGGGGTGAATCAGTCAACCATAAAACACTTCACAATTAATTCTTTCCAGATCCCTTAGGATATCTTAACAATGTTATCTGTTTTAGCACTCGGTAAATAGATTGCAGTAACTTTGAAGATGCAGAAAGTATTAGCAAAATTATCTTTTAGATATTCATCAGCACTAGTGTATGATTAAGATAGTAATTAAGAACACAAGAGACACAAGATTTAACATGGAAACCCAATATGGGAAAAACCACCAATGTATCTAGATACTGATTTTCACTTTTCTGAAGTGATGCCCGGTTAGAAGCCAACCCGTTAAAAGGTTACAAAACACACTGTTAGGTGTGACCTTGTTAGAGGATTTAATCACCCTGCTAGGAGTGGCCTGGTAAGAGGTCTTGAAAACAATTCAATGGAATTGTCACCTTGTTAGAGGATTTACAATATGGTTGTTAAACCAACTCGGTTAAGAGATTTAGAATTCACTGTTACAATGATAAGAAGGTAACAATGAAAAATGACCTGTATAATGATGCAACTACCTTGCTGATTACAGATCTCTGTTCTGCATATGTGTGATCCTTCCTGATCGAATAAATCTCTGCTGCACCTTAAGGATATCTGAACATCCTTCACAAATTCGCACACACCTTTCCTGTCTTTCTTCTGTAAATCTTCTACTGTATTTCTTGTTTATTTTTCACATTTGACCTTTTATTTATATGATTTTAGATTTGTCAAATCGACATTATTTAGTATAACAGTCGACTGAATTAAGCAAACTCTATTTGCAAAAAAAAAAATCCTTCAAGGGCCAACAGTGCTCGGTGACCATAACTTTCTACAATCTTTCAGAGATCGAGGTAACTCGGTAAACATCGACAATCCTTCGATAACCGACTGAACTCGGTAAACACTGAATTTCCTTTGACAACTGACTGAACTCGGTAAACACTGAATTTCCTTTGATAACCGACTGAACTCGGTAAACACTTAATTTACTTTGATAACTGACTGAACTCGGTAAACACTGAATTTTCTTTGATAACCGACTGAACTCGGTAAACACTGAATTTTCTTTGATAACTGACTGAACTCGGTAAACACTGAATTTCCTTTGATAACCGAGTGGACTTGGTAAGCACTAATATTCCTATCTGGCAGACTGACTGAGCTTGGTAGGAACTGATTGCTGTGGACTATGACATTGTGTGACATCAAAGACAATACATAATTTGAGTAGCAATTTCCTTCAGACAATTGTTTCCAATAATCTCCCTCTTTGGCATTGATGGCAACACAATATGTCATAGCATAAGAAATTTGAAAGAGTTAGCTCAGTTCAGATTCAAATCTCCCTCTGTCAGCAGACTTCCTTTATCTTGAAAATTCTTCCTTCTGACTATTGAAAATTTCTTGAAGTAATAGAAAAGACATAGAAAACACTCCCTCTTTGACAACACATGCCAAAGACAATTCACATATTACCGATGTAAATTAATGTACCTCAAGTACTGATTCATATGCAATGATTCCTTGAATATGCTGCATCAACTGGTTGATTTTCAATCATTTTCTGGTTGATGCATCACTAAAACTGTATTTAGTGAGCCTTGGATAGGGGAATGACCCCTAACTTACCTCTTAGATACACAAATGCATCCTTAGGTAATGGTTTGGTAAAAATGTCTGCAATCTGTTCTTTTGTATGAATATATTCTAATCTGATTTCCTTGTCCTACACCAATTCTCTGACAAAGTGATATTTAATAGCAATATGCTTGGTTTTGGAATGCATCACTGGATTCTTTGAAATGTTTATTGCACTGGTATTGTCACAAAATATAACAACTAGTTCTTTGATTTCAACCTTCATACCTTCTAATAACTGTTTAAACCAAACAATGTTTGAACAGTTTACTGCAGCAGCAACATATTCTGCTTCAGCTGTGGATTGAGATGTGCAACTTTTCTTTTTACTAGTCTAGGATACCAGTCTTTTTCCAAGAAAAAATGCTCCATCACTTGTGCTTTTTCTGTCATCAATGTTTCCTGCCCAATCAGCGTCAGTAAACACTTTTAAGTCTAGATTGCCTCCAAATTTATACCACAAACCATATTCTTCAGTTCCTCTTAAGTATCTTAAGATTCTTTTGATTGCCATCATATGATTTTCCTTCGGTTTTGCTAAGAATCTAGCTACTATACTGACTACTAAGGCAATATCAGGTCTTGTATGTACTACATACTGCAATTTTCCAATCATAGATCAGTATAGGGTCTGATCAACTTCTTTTGAATCATCATTTTTGGTAAGTTTCAGTCCAGTACACATGGGTGTACCAACTAGTTTTGAATCTTCCATACCAAACTTCTTAAGTATTTCCTTAATGTATTTGGATTGAGTAATGTATATACCATTCTTGCTTTGCTGAATTTGAAGACCAACAAAGAATTTTATTAAACCAAACATAGACATTTCAAATTCTTTGTTCATTTGCTCTGAAAATTCTTTGCACTGATCCTCATTTCCTGTAAATATAGTATCATCCACAAATATTTCTGCCAATACAATTTTGTCATTCGGTCCTTCTTTAATATACAGATTGCTGTTATCATTGGCTCTTTTGAAATTAATCTGAATCAAATAGTTATGGAGTCTTTCATACCATGCTCTAGGAGCTTGTTTCAAACCATACAATGCTTTGTGTAACCTGCAGACCATGTCCTTTTTATCTGGATCAACAAAACCTTCTGGTTGTTCAATGTAGACTTCTTCATCAAGAATTCCATTGAGAAATGCAGATTTTATATCCATCTGATATACCTTAAATCCTTTGTGTGCTGCATAAGCAAGTAGAGTTCTTACACCTTCTAATCTTGCAACAGGAGCAAAAGTTTCTCCATAATCTATACCTTCTTCTTGAGAATAACCTTTACATACCAGTCTAGCTTTGTTTCTAGATACTTGACCATCTTCATTCAGCTTATTCCTGAATATCCATTTTGTTCCAATTACATTCTTATCTTTAGGTCTAGGTACAAGAGTCCATGTTTTGTTCTTTTGTATTTGTTCTAATTCTTCATTCATTGCTTCAATCCAACTTTCATTTTCCAATGCATCTTTGATATTTCTAGGTTCAAAGTCAGTAAGCAGACATGTACCTTTTAGCTTGCTTCTTGTCATAGTACCATCTGATTTGTTTCCAATGATTTGATCTGGTGTATGATGTCTTCTGACATATTTGGCTAGTATAGGTTCCTTGCCTTTTGAATGATTCATGCTGTTGTCTTCTAGGATCTCTTCTTCAAGTTGCTCGGGCTCGGTAGATATTTGCTCGGTAACTTCAGGCTGAGACTCGGTCTGAATTTCTTCCTATGACTCAGTTTGAACTTCTTCCTGTGACTCGGTTTGAACTTCTTCCTGTGACTTGGTTTGTGACTCGGTAACTATACTCAGCTCGGTAGATATAGTTTCCTTATTGATAGTTGTGTCTGCCAATGTTTCAGGTTCAATGCAAATGAATCTTCTGTAGTTCTCAAGTTCCCTTTTGCTTTCTTCTTCAGTCTTTTCTACAAACTCATCAAATTTTACATGTATACTTTCTATGACTTTGTGAGTAGATAAGTTCAAACATTTGTATGCCTTGCTTTTGCTAGAATATCCTAGGAATATTCCTTCATCACTTTTCACATCAAATTTATTTCTTTTGGATTCTTTTAAGATATAACACTTGCTACCAAATATTTTCATGTAACTTACATTGGGTTTATAGCCATACCATAATTCATAAGGAGTTTTGAATGTGTCTTTCTTCAATTGTACTCGGTTCAAGGTATGAACTGCAGTGCTGATAGCTTCCTTCCAGTACTTTATAGCGATGTTCTTTTCTATCATTAGAGTCCTTGCACAATCCATAATAGATCTGTTTCTTCTTTCTGCTATTCCATTCTGCTCAGGAGTTCTAGGAGCTGATACCTATCTTTCGATTCCTCTTTCAATGCAAAAGTTGTTAAAATCATGGGAGATGAATTCACCACCTCTGTCTGATCTTAAGCATTTCAATCTTTTCCCTGTTTCCTTTTCCACTCTTGCTAAGTACCATTTGAACTTTTCAAATGCTTCTAATTTTTCTCTTAAATACATGATAGTCATCATTCTAGAATAATCATCAATGAAAAGAATAAAGAATTTATCTCCAGTATAGCTTTGTATTCCAATAGGTCCACATAAATCAGTATGCACAATTTCCAAAATTTCTTTAGACTGATAGTTCTTACTCTTGAAACTAGTTTTACTCATTTTGCCAATTTGACAATTCTTACATAGACCAGTATCAGGTTTCTTGAAAGTAGGAATGCCTCTAACCTTCTTGAATTTGCTTATTTTTATCATGTTATCAAAATTCACATGACATAACCTTTTGTGCCATAGCCAACTTTCTTCTATTTGAGCAATAAAGCATGAATATTCACTGAGATCAAGATAAAATAAGTTACCTTTTGTTTGTTTGCCTGATCCAATGAGTTTTCATTTTCCATCCAGCAGTCTTGCTTGACCATTCATGAATTCAACCTTGAAACTAGTGTTGATTAGCTATGCTACACTTAGAAGATTATGTTTTAGTCCTTCAACCCAATAAGCATTATCACATATGAGTTCTTTGGTTAATGAGATTTTTCCTTTTCCTTTTATACAACAAGGTTCATTGTTTCCAAATCTTACATTACCACTATCACAGTCTTCTAGATATTCAAATTTTGTCTTGTCACTAGTCATGTGGTGTGAACATCCGCTGTCCATTATCCATATATCATCTTTGCTTATATGAGAAATAAGTTCCATCTTATCTTCATCATCATCAGATTCATCTTTTATAGTAATAAAGACAATTTCTTCTTCACTATCATCAGAATCTTTAGCCATAAAACATGTTTTCTTACCTTTATCCTTGAATGATTTGAAATTCTTTTTGCCATAGTACTTGTGACTTCTCTTCTCTTCCTTGACTTGCTTGTTTGGGCACCTAGCTGCAATATGTCCAATTTCTTCACATGAAAAACAGATTAAAGGAGTTTTACCTTTATATTTACCTTTCCCTCTAGAGTACTTCTTTGCAAGTAATGCTTCTACAATTTCAAGATCACTATCAGAACTTTCTTCTGATACTTCTTCACTTTCTGACTGAACTTCTTTAATTTTCTTGTTCTTCTTTAGTGAAACCTTGGCCTCAAATGCTCATTCAATATTTTTGGAACTAGGAACATAGTTGTCATAGTTTTCTAATTCAAAGGTTGTCAATCTTCCAACTAAAGCATCCAAAGTTATATTACGGTTTGTTTCACATCTTCTTTCTTGAATGGTTGATACTCTTATTGCATAGATAGGGAGTAATGTTCTGAGTACCTTACTTATAATAGTTTCATCTGAGATTGTTCCTCCAGAAGCTCTAATTGCACTTACACTTGCTTTGATTCTTTCAACATATTTTGCAATGTTTTCATCTTCCTTCATATTCATCTTGTCAAACTGTCCTCTTAGGCTTTCTGCTTTGGCTCTTTTCATATTTGCATCACCACCATATATTTTCTTCAGTGCCATCCACATTTCATATGCAGTAGTGCAGTCTTTAATATCATCAAATTCTTCATAGCTGAGAGCAGATGCAATGTCTATCATCATGGTGTTGTGAGTCTTTTTATCTGCAATGTCTTCAGCAGTTAATGCGCCATTAGGAATTGTGTATTCTTCATCAATGTATTTGCATCCTAAATCACCAATGGAAGCTAGATGAAGTCGCATGAGACCTTGCCATGCTAAAAAGTTATCTCTGTTGAGCTTTGGAATTTCCCTCTTGTAAGACATCCTGATCTTTAGCTTAGGTCTTTGAAACCCTTCTTGCAAGCACCAAATGCTCTGATACCAATTGATGGAATATGGATGAAGTGACTGAGAGGGGGGGTGAATCAGTCAACCATAAAACACTTCACAATTAATTCTTTCTAGATCCCTTAGGATATCTTAACAATGTTATCTGTTTTAGCACTCGGTAAATAGATTGCAGTAACTTTGAAGATGCAGAAAGTATTAGCAAAATTATCTTTTAGATATTCATCAGCACTGGTGTATGATTAAGATAGCAATTAAGAACACAAGAGACACAAGATTTAACATGGAAACCCAATATGGGAAAAAACACCAATGTATCTAGATACTGATTTTCACTTTTTTGAAGTGATGCCCGGTTAGAAGCCAACCCGGTAAAAGGTTACAAAACACACTGTTAGGTGTGACCTTGTTAGAGGATTTAATCACCCTACTAGGAGTGTCCTGGTAAGAGGTCTTGCAAACAATTCAATGGAATTGTCACCTTGTTAGAGGATTTACAATATGGTTGTTAAACCAACTCGGTTAAGAGATTTAGAATTCACTGTTACAATGATAAGAAGGTAACAATGAAAAATGACCTGTATAATGATGCAACTACCTTACTGATTAGAGATCTCTGTTCTGCATATGTGTGATCCTTCCTGATCGAATAAATCTCTGCTACACCTTAAGGATATCTGAACATCCTTCACAAATTCGCACACACCTTTCCTGTCTTTCTTCTGTAAATCTTCTGCTGTATTTCTTGTTTATTTTTCACATTTGACCTTTTATTTATATTATTTTAGATTTGTCAAATTGACATTATTTAGTATAACAGTCAGCTGAATTAAGAAAACTCTATTTGCAAAAAAAAAAATCCTTCAAGGGCCGACAGTGCTCGGTGACTGTAACTTTCTACAATCTTTCGGAGACCGAGGGAACTCGGTAAACATCAACAATCCTTCGATAACCGACTGAACTTGGTAAACACTAAATTTCCTTTGACAACCGACTGAACTCGGTAAACACTGAATTTCATTTGATAACCGACTGAACTCGGTAAACACTGAATTTCCTTTGATAACCGACTAAACTCGGTAAACACTGAATTTTCTTTGATAACTGACTGAACTCAGTAAACACTAAATTTTCTTTGATAACTGACTGAACTTGGTAAACACTAAATTTCCTTTGATAACCGAGTGGACTCGGTAAGCACTAATATTCCTGTCTGGCAGACTGACTGAGCTCGGTAGGAACTGATTGCTGTGGACTATGACATTGTGTGACATCAAAGATAATACATAATTTGAATAGCAATTTCCTTCAGACAATTGTTTCCAACAAGTTAGTCTTGTGCATTCCTAAGCAAGGTAGGTAGTTTAAGTAACCAAGAATTGTTGAAACCAAAACTCCATTTTTGGATGCATGATTAATTGAAAAATTTGAGAGGTTTTGTGGAGTCCTAGGGTGAGGTCTAAGTTGAATTTTAGTGCCCCAAGGTTAGTACATGGGTTGGGGGGCTTAATTTTTCTATTTTCATCTTCCTAGGCCACTTATACACCCTATTTATGGTGGATCCACCCTTGGTTGGTCCTAGAAGTGAGTGGAGAGCATTCTATTGAAGAGCCCTAGTATAGAGGGTTATTTGGAGGCAATTTTGGGCTTCAAAACTTGGAGGCATCCCGAGCCCAAATTGGTTTCATATTTGGAGGTTTGAGATCATATGTGGAGACTTTTGAAAGTCTTGGAGTTAGGGGAGAAGTTTATTTAGGAGTTTTTTTGTTAAATTGCCTATTTTGGTACTTGTTAGTATGGGCCCCACCCCCTCCTTAGTTAGTCTTGTGCATTCCTAACCAAGGTAGGTAGTTCAAGGAACCAAGAATTGTTGAAACCAAAACTCTATTTTCGGATGCATGATTAATTGAGAAATTTGAGAGGTTTTGTGGAGTCCTAGGGTGAGGTCTAGGTTGAATTTTAGTGCCCCAAGGTTAGTACATGGGTTGGGGGGCTTAATTTTTCTAGTTTCATCTTCCTAGGCCACTTATATGCCTCTCCAAATGTGCCATTTTTGATATGCACGAAAATGGAAATGTTCCCTAAGTTGTCTCTTATTTTCATATGTGAAAATTCATCCCAAAACCATAGGGAGGGGAAAGTGTCATTTTGTCTTAGATCTAGAAACCTAATAGTTTTGGGAAGGGAGTTGAGAAAAGTATGTTTTTGGGGAAAGACTTAAGGAGAAGGATTGAGAAACATAGGGACTAGTTTTATTCTTGTATATGCTAGTGGGGAGAGAGTAAGAGGAGATCTAGAGAGTCTTTGCCTAGTAGATTTGAGAATAGCAAGCTTGGTGACAAGGAAAGCTCATCTTCAACTCTCAATTCAGCCTTGGCTTAGGAGGAGGTTGGTGGTTTCTAACTTGTTATTGTTTTGAATATGCTTTAAAAAAAAATTGTACTATGTGAAAGTTTTTCAAATTGTGATTCCTTGTGTTAATCTTGTATTGTTTTATTTCTTTTGTGAATTTCCTTTCAAACTTGTTGTCTTGAATTGTTCTTGTTTAAGGGTGTGCAAGTTCACTCCTCATCCTTGGGAGGATTTGAGGAGAACTTGGGGTGAAGGGCCTAAGTTGGAATTTTCTTTTTGTTTGAGTGCATGGTTGTATGGGCAACCATGAGAACCTTCTTATGCTATTTGGGGGTCATACGGGTATTTGGGGGCCATAAGGGTGTTGTTGTTGCTCATGGATTTGAGTTGTTTGGGTTGTAAGGGCTTTGTGAAGGCCGGTAATTCATGTTGTAAATGTTGTTATTATAAGCTAGGTGACTCCATAAGGAAGATTCCACCTTCACCCATTTTATGGACTCTATGTAAGAATCCTTTGTCCAGGGTTGGGAAGGGAGTTATATGTGAAAAACTATGTTTCAAATTTGTGTTAAATGTTTATGTATATGTTGTAAGTGTGTATCCTATCCTATACTTGTTTCCCCAGGCTCGGGGGTGTCCATGTAATGGCCTAGGATGGGAGGTGAGCCTCCATGGCCATGTGAAGAAATATTCTTTGTGAATTGCAGGTTTGGTAGCTTGTTTAAGGAAGAAGTCTAAGGTTGAAGTTTAAAGTTAAGTTGGAAATTTTGAAAGTTTTCTATAAGGTGTATCTAGTTCAAAGATCATGTTGTATACTTTTGTGAAACTGTACAAAGAAAATTGTAAAGTTCTTAGAACTGGAAATTAGCACTGGTTATTCTAATTGATTATTTATCTTAAGATTATGTCAAGTAAATACATTTTTTCTCTTTATAATCCAAAAATTCTGTAATTATGATTTGAATCTTAAATTTAGTTTCCTACTTAATTGTTGTATGAATAGAAATGGACTAGAAATTTTATTTGTCCACTTCCCGCAACTAAGAATTACTTGTTAATTTAGTTTATTTGAACAGATTTTCTCATATGTTGTAATGATAGATAAATATGTATTGTAAGGCTAAAATAGTTCTTTATTTGGTTCTTTAAAAGGAAACTATATTATGTTCTTGTGTTGAGCATCTTGATGCAGTAAAAGATTGATACTGATATTCTATTTATAAAGTTTTTGCATAAGTAAATGTTTGGCCTAGCAGAAATTTAGTAGTTAGCCAGTATACCTAAAGCTTATGGGTTTATACAGTGAAGTAGATAATAAGATTTATTTTACATTTCCTTACAGCAGAACAAAATGTTTATAGTATGTTCATAATCTCCTATCAAAATTGAAATTAAGGAACCTGTAAGTTCAAATGCCCAGGTTGAATGTAATAGACAAATTTATATTTTATTTACTACAAATCATTAAAGAACTTAATCTGTTCTTTATCTAAATCTGATGTACCTATGAAACTGCTAAAATAAAACCCGTCAATTAAAACGGAAATGAAAGCACATTTATCTTGAAACTATATAGACATTTATATTTAGGTTAGGAAATTAATCTAATAATAGTGAAATGTGTCTTCTATTCCTTTTTCTGTGAAAACAAAACTGTTATATCTAGATTGGTGTGATTAAATAATTATAAATATATTATATGATACATAACGATATGTTTAGTATAAAAATATTTATTATAACATTAAACAGCTAACATTTATTATGACTGAAAATAGAATAATAAATAATAAAATATTATATTTTATTTCCAAACGATATAATAGTAATATATATTATATTATACATATATAATGTATAATATAAGATATATATATTATAATAGTAAATAGATAATATTTATTATAAATAAAAAATAGAATGATTTAAATAATATAATATTATATATTATATACTATACAAATAATATTGTATAGTATATAATATACAATATTATATGTTTCATTTTTTAATGAAGGTTTTTAGATTAAAAAAAAAAATTATATCAAAATGCATTTTCGATAGCATAAACACATTGGGGCCGAAGCCCTTACGAGCTGAAATCCTACTATCATACCCCCTCTTGCACGGTAGTTCACTGTCGTGACTCTAAGTCACGACAGTGCATGGCACTGTCATGGCTTAGGGCAAAGACAGTGATCCTTCCCATGTCACTGTTGCTAAATGAAGATAGGGGTTTAGACCCAGACATTGCCATTAACGTAAACACATAAACAAGAGATATCATTCAGGCATTACATTTAACAGAGGGTTTCTTCTTGTAAACCCATAGTAATTTTAATTAAAAAATAGAAAAGAGTAATATAATAAAGATCTGGAAATGCTTATTTCATTAAGCTAAAAACCTTTTACATTGCTGTGTAAAATGATAGCATTTATATAATAGATACATGAAATGAGATCTATGATAGATCTGAGAGCATTTCAACTTCCATAGATGTCTATTTCAAAATAAACATACCCTCTTCTTTTACACGAAAGTGGGATTTATCTGGTGCATATGTGAGAGACTCCCTTATGGAAGAAGGGATCTCTTGCCATAGAACACCCTCTCAGTCAGTAGGGAAACCTGGCCGAGTTTATCATCTGCACATTTCTTCAATGTGCACACAAAGAGAGAATGAAATAATAAGAGATTTTAGGGTTGAATAAGTTTTATTAGGGCCCCAAACCCTAATTTTGAATTAGGGTTTGGTGGGCCCTTTCACCATTATATTATTTGTTTCTTTTTAGTAGTGTTTTTTTCCCTTATTGAGTTTATGCATTGTATTAATTGAAAAGTTATTATATTTTTTTTCATTTTGTTAGTGAAAATTTCCCTTATTGAGTTTATGCATTGTATTAGTTGAAAAGTTATTATATTTTTTTTCATTTTGTTAGTGAAAATTTTAATAGTTGAAATGTTACTATATTTTCATTATGTCGATGTAAATTGAATTTGTCATAATGTCATCTTATTTTCTTTTGCTAGTAAAAAAATTGATTTAGTTATAAAGTTAAAACTTATCTTTTTAGATAGTGATATTTTTATGGGGAAAATAACTTTAGACATTGATAACGCTTTTTCATTAGTGATAATTGAGTTTAATAATTACGGTTAAATTTCCCATCATTATGAATTATTGATTTTGATAATCAAATTTAGTTATGGAAATAAATCTTAGTAAATTATTTTTCAATCGAAGGAAAGATTAATAGTATAAATTTTATTATCAATCCTTAAATGATTTATTATTTTCATTAATTTTGAAATTTAGGGATGGCTTTTATCTTAAAAAATAGTCATCCCTTAAAAATTGTGATCAAATAAACTCATTGCTCACTAATTTGAGATCTATTTTGTGTCATTCAGTAGAAGAAGTGTTATATGACTAAATATTATTATATGGGATTTGTAAAGTAAGAAATTTTTAGGAAAAGGTGATAAATACCAGGTGTACCCACCTTGGTTCCGCAAAGCTAGAATTGTAAAAGGATTTTTTGTCCTTGTTAGTAGGCCCAAGGTCAAATAAAGAATTATGACTATGGGAAATAGTTTATCCCTAGCTATATTTTTTTTTTTATCCCTTGGTTATTTAAATTTGTTGAATCAGAAGCCAACAGGCTCATCCTGTATACATTCATATTTTGTAATACCAACTCCTAATAGTGTTGAGGCTTCTAAAAAGGCCTAAGTCCTCTAACAAGGACTGATACAGTATACAAATGTAATCGAATCCTAATAGGGTCAATATCTTTCACAACATACTTTTGATTAGTGGATCAATTTTGGGTACCATCCCCATTGGTGTTTTCCCTTGGCCAGGGTTTCCTCAATAACAAATATGGTGTTATGTGTTCTATTGTTTTATGGTTGTGTTTAGTATTGGTTTTAGTTTCTTATGAAAGTTACAATTAATTAATAATATCCATATTTTGGGAAAAGAAAAAGTTTGTGAAATATTGATTGACCCCCCCCCTCTAAGTATATCCTATTTCTAACAAGTGGTATCAGAGCTTGGTCACAGGTTTGAATCCCCTCGGGTAATGTTGAGGGGAGATTGCTGGAAAAATGGTCAATGCTCCCCTTAGGATTCTTGACATGGCTTAACCACCTCTTGTATCTTCTATAAGTCTAGTGGTTGTATCAGCCATTAATAGGTCGATCTTTTGGTGCAATGATAACTACTACTTGTAACATGAACACCCTAACTGACCAAGAAAATGAAGAAAAATATTGTCACGCAATAATATTCAATAACTCCCATGTGATGACTCTAAATTAGGTTCAATCATATGATAAGGCTTGGAATGAAGCCATAAACACACAATAGAAACTACAACTCATAATAACAAGTATAGATTGACTACAACCAAAACTCATGACTAAGCAACAAGAACTTAAAAATGTTTTTGTTGATGCAAGATTTATTAGACCCCAAGCTTCTCCTGCATTAGATACCTGAGGTACTTGAAACTTGATTCCCACACTTTTCTTTGGATAAAGTAAAACCAAAGTGGTCGACCTTAGCCTGAGACATCCATGATGAATCTTCAACTAGTATGTCCTTCTGTTTGACAAGAAACTCCATGTACTATTTGCCTCTTGTACTCCTACCAACTCTTCTATCTAAAATCATCTCTATCTAATCCATCTTCTTCTTAGGATACTCTCATACACCATCCAACTCCTCAACACTACCACCTTCTAATTCATGACACTCATATAAGTTTGCAACATTGAATATCGATGATATATCCATGTCATCAAGTAACTCCACTTCATATGCATTCCCTGAATCAAACCTCCTCAAGATCTTACAAGGACCAAATTTCTCCATCTTCAACTTGTTATAAGTACCAACAAGGAATCTACCCTTCTACAAGTACACCATAACTTCATCCCCCACTTGAAATTCCTTATGTCTCCTCTTCACATCAACTCTTCTCTTATATCCTTGATTTATTTTCTCTAACTTATGTCTCACCCCCTCATGTAATGATTTCATAACCTCAAACAAATCTTCTCCTTTATCACTTCTCCTAACATTAGGACTAATATCCCTCAATCCTACAATCCCTTTAGGATTAAATCTAGTAACACTTCAAACAATATCTTCCATGTGCTCCTATTCCCTGAGTTATTAGAAGAAAATTATTCCCGAGGTAAAACTAAATCTCAATTTATGGGCTTATCTCCAACTAAAAATCCCAACAAGTTTCCCAAAATATTGTTCACCACCTATGTTTGTCCATTTGTTCGTGGATGAAAAGTAGAAATGAACTTCAAATCAGTCTTCACCTTGGTGGAACCAAAATCTATAAACACAATTTTGTGTAATGAGAACCAAATAGCTCAGGGAAGTACAAAATTCATTTATTAAATATTTAATATTTTTTCATTTTCTTCTTGACTATAACATCAATATTGAACATCTAATTAAATACTATAGCATCAAGTCATTCAAAATGTATTTTTAAGGTAAAATTCATAATTAAAGTCCTTTAAATGAAAATTCATTTATATTATTTCTACACGATTGTCATAAATTGAAAACTTGTGAGAAAATGA
>BSBK01014887.1:27500-31393 GCA_027943335.1 Chamaecyparis obtusa | reverse complement strand
ACATGGGCATTCCCTTACAATATTTTGTAGGACAAAGCCTCGAACTATTACCCAGATCTACTACCCAGAACTATTCTAAACTGCCTAAGACAATAATACAGCCTTCCTTATATAGGCAATTTTCCACCGCTTGGGAACGTTCCAGAATTTTTAGCCAATAAGGCCGACCAATCTTAGAATTATTTTATTTTACATTTTATTACATCATAGTCGGCTCAAGATAACCTTTGAAACCTGAACAGAAATTTTGAAGAAAATTATTTTTCGCCATTTCAGGTGGCCCAACTTCTGAAGACCATAAGTCATCACCCGTTGACCCGCTCGGCTATTATAACCCCATTTCAGAAATGCCACGAAGTTCTCTACAAGCTTGACCCACATAAGCGCCTATCACCCAAATTTTCAACCTCATCAGCGGCCTCTAAAGCCTTCAAAACTAAGTTCAAAGTTTCTGTACCCTGCTGCCAATACCGAAAATCTTCAATATCTTCCAATATACACTTGATCTGGCAATGAAACTTTACTGGCAGACTTATATGACCAAAATGAACCTCCAAGAAAGAAATCAGATCATTCTGAGCACATACAAAAATTACCAAAAATAGTAACTTTCTGTAAATAGTAGCTCTGCACAAAATAGCCCTTATTGAAAATAAAAACAAAAATATTTTTGGGTGATGCAAGATTGCTCTTACACCCAGGATGCTCCTGCATTAGACACCCAGGGTAATTTGAGAAGTGACCCTGTCATGACTCAGGTGTGCAGAGGAAAACCAAGACGGTTAACCTCCACCCTTGTTAGCCATGATGAATCTTCAATAATTCATCCTTTCGACTTGACCAGATATTCTTCATACGTCCTGTTCCTTGTGCTTCTGCCAACACGACTGTCCAGTATATCTTCGATCTTCTTAGTGTCTGAACTAGTTGCTGGAATACTCCACTGTGCTGCTGTGATCTCATCTTCAACACCTCCTTCGTGATACTCTGTCAAATCTGAAATGTTAAACACTGGTGAAATATTTAGCTCAGTAGACAATTCTACCTCATATGCATTTCCTGAATCATGCTTCTTCAATATCTTACATGGTCCAAACTTTTTTATTTTCAGCTTGTTATATGTACCAACCGGAAATCGCTCCTTCCACAAATGAACCATGACTTCATCTCCAACTTGAAATTCTTTATACCACCTTTTCTCATCTGCCTTAGCCTTATACTATGCGTTCATCTTGGTAATATGCTTCCTCACCTCCCCATGGATGTTCTTCAAATGTTCTGCAAAATCCTCAGCCTCAGCACTACTTATTTCTCCTTTATCTATCTTTCTCAACTCAGATGCATTTCTTGGGCTACTTCCATATATAATCTGGAATGGTGATTTACCAGTGCTCCTGTTGACAGAATTATTGTATGCAAATTTTGCCTCTGGTAAAATCAAATCCCATCCTGTTGGCTTATCTCCAACCAAACATCCCAGCAAATTTCCCAAACTTTTGTTCACCACCTCTGTCTGTCCATCAGTCTGTGGATGATGTGATGAACTGAACTTCAAATCTGTCTTCAACTTCTTCCACAATGTACGCCAGAAATATCCAACAAACTTAGTGTCCCGATCTGAAACTATGGTCCTTGGCAAACCATGAAGTCTCACTACTTCTCTGAAAAACAATTCTGCTACATGAACAACATCATTAGTCTTCTTGCAGGGAATGAAATGTGCCATCTTTGAAAATCGGTCAACTACTACAAAAATTGAATCATGTCCCCGCTGTGTCCTCGGTAAACCAAGAACAAAGTCCATACTGATATCCTCCCAAGGCTTCTCTAGTATAGGTAATGGCTGATACAACCCTGTATTCTGCTTCACTCCTTTCGCCATCTGACATACTCTGCAACTCTGTACAAACTTCTTCACATCTTGCTGCAATTGTGGCCAATAATAATTCTCACCAACCAAAGCAAGGGTTTTATCATGACTAAAATGTCCAGCCAATCCTCCACTATGCTTCTCCTTGATGAGATTCTCCCTCATAGAACTTCGTGGAATGCACAACTGACTCCCTCTGAATAGCATATCATCTTGGATGATAAAATCCAGCCATTTCGTCCTGTCTAGAGTAACAGGTTTTGTACAAGCTTTCCAAGCTTCACCAAAATCAGGATCCTCTGGATATAAATTCTTGAGTTCCTTAAACCCAACCACTTCAATCTGCATTTCTGTCAGCAATAGTTGCCTTCTGCTAAGAGCATCTACAACCCTATTAGACTTTCCACTCCTGTGTTTCAAAACAAATGTATAACTCTGCAAAAACTCAACCCATTTCAAATGCCTTTGATTCAATTTTCCTTGACTATTCAAATATTACAAAGCTTGACGATCAGTATAAAAAACAAACTCCTTAGGAAGTAGATAATGTCTCCACTTCTTTAATGCCTGAACTATAGCATAAAATTCCTGATCATAAACAGAATATTTCCTCTTGGCATCATTTAACTTCTCACTGAAATAAGCAACAGGTTTACCTTCTTGGCTCATAACAGCTCCTATTGCAGTACCACTAGCATCACAATCTACTTGAAACACCTTATTAAAATCTGGAAGTGCTAAAACAGGTTGTTCTGTAACTTTTTGTTTCAACAATTGAAAACTCTTTTCTGCCCCATTAGTCCACTTAAATTCTTTTCTATCCCCTCTCATTGTTTCAGTCAAGGGTCCACAAATACTGCTAAAATTTTTGATAAACTTTCTGTAAAAGCTAGCTAGACCATGAAAGATCTTACCTCAATAGCATTCCTTGGAGTAGGCCATTCAAGAATAGCCTGTACCTTTTTTGGGTCCATTTTCAGACCTTCTGCTGAAACTACAAATCCCAAATACACTAACTCTTTCTTCACAAAACTGCACTTCTTCAAATTAATCAATAATTTCTCTTCTCTCAACTTCTCAAATACCATACGAATATGCATCATATGCTCCTCCAATTTCTTACTAAAGATCAAAATATCATCTAGGTAAACAATGACAAACTTACCCAGAAATTCTTTCAGAACCTCGTTCATGAGCCGCATGAAAGTGCTCGGTGCATTGGTTAGCCCAAAAGGCATGACTAACCACTCATATAGTCCTTCCTTTTTCTTGAAGGCAGTCTTCCATTCATCTCCTTCTCTGATCCGAATCTGGTGATATCCACTCTTCAGATTTATCTTTGAGAAATACACAGCTCCACTCAAACAATCCATAATATCATCCATTCGTGGCAATGGAAACTTGTACTTGATTGTAATCTTGTTTATTTCCCTAGAATCTGTACACATCCTCCATTCTCCATTCTTCTTTGGTGCTAATACCACTGGTACAGCACAAGGACTCAGACTCTCTCGAATCAATCCTTTCTGTAACAGTTCATGTACTTTTCTGTTCAACTCCTCACTTTCTGCAGGTGTCATTCTATGTGCTGCCTTATTCGGAAAACTCATTCTTGGGATCAAGTCCATCTGATGACTGATCTTCTTGACTGGTGGTAATCCATCAGGCACGTTATCGGATACAATATCCTAAAACTCATTCAACAAATCTACAACTTGTACAGGAACATCTTCTACTTCCTCTTTACTAGCTTTTGGAATTAAAGCAAAACATACATGCTCATGCCTCATACCATCTAGGAAATTTCTTCCATCAACAAAAGTTATCCTCGCATTACCACATACCTTTTCTTCAGTCTCCTTCAACGGTTTTAGCTTATGTCGCACTTCATCCTTTGTCAGGGAATAGGTATTCGCACGACCATCATGTACAGCACATCTGTCAAACTGCCATGGTCTACCCAACAACATACGACATGCATCCATAGATATGATATCACACAATACCTCATCTTGGTATCCGC
>BSBK01014887.1:0-22500 GCA_027943335.1 Chamaecyparis obtusa | reverse complement strand
AATATGTCTTGTCTAAATGAAAACATTATTCCTTTATACATAACTCTAATTCTTACCCCTTGAAACTCGATTCATTTTTAACAAAACTAATGGTATTTTTTGTTTATGCATCCTATATTACTCTTTCTGCATCCTATTTATTTTATTTTATTTCCATCAAAACATCTTTTTACATGTTCCAATTGCATTTTCTTGAAATTTTCTACAACCCTTTCAACACATCAATTTTTAGCGTATCCTACAATTATTGCAGTCCATGAGACCACATTTCTCTAAATCATTCTCTCACATACTTCCCATGCCTTGTCTATGCTTTTACATTTTGCATACATGTATAATTGATGCAGGAGCATCCTGGGTGTAAGAGAAATCTTGCATCACCCAAAAATATTTCTATTTTTGCATTCAATAAGGGCTATCTTGTGCAGAGCCACTATTTATGGAAACTTGCTATTTTTAGTAAGTTGGTCTTATGATCTCGGAATGTTCTAATTTTACATGTGGAGGTTCATATCAGTCATATCAGCTTGCCAGCAAAGTTCCATGGCTAGATCAGGTCTAGTTTTGAAGATATTAAAGATTTTCGGTATTGGCAGCAGGGTACAAAAACTTTGAACTCAGTTTTGAAGGCTTTAGAGGCACCGGATGAGGTTGAAAATTTGGGTGATGGGTGCTTTACATGGATCAAGCCTGTAGAGTGCTTTGTGGCTTTTTTGAAATGGGGTTATAATAGTCAATTGGGTCAACGGGCGATGACTTATGGTCTTCGGAAGTTGGGTCACCTGAAATGGCGAAAAATATTTTTTCTTCAAAATTTTTGTTTGGGTTTCAAAACTCATTTTGAGCTGACTTTGATGTAATAAATTGTAAAATAAAATAATTCTAAGTTTGGTCAGCCCTAAGGGCTAAATTTCTAGAACCTTCTCGGGCGGTGGAAATTGCCTATATAAAGAAGGCCCGTAGTGTTGTCTAGGGCAGTTCTGGGTAGTAGATCTGGGTATTGATTCGAGGCTTTGTCCTACAGAATATTGTAAGGGAATGCCCATGTGGCTTTGTATATTGTAATTCTAAAAGTTTGTAATTCCACATTTGTGGAGATAATAAGAAGCCAATTTTCTGTTCTCGCATATTATTGTTGTTGTTTCTCTATTTCTGTTATGTGTTTGTGGTATTAAGGGGAGCACCCTTCATCAAGTGGTATTAGAGTAGGAGTTCTTGAGTGTGTTAACAGATCACTGACTGTGAGGTAGTTTGCACCAGGACCGTGGTTAGGGTTTCAGCGCGCATCGCAAAAATGCCTCCACAAAAAGAACATGGCGAAAGAGCTGGTGCTGTGACACCTGAGGTTAGAGAGCTGTAGAGACAAGTGCAAGCATTGCAAGAAGATATTTGTAGTGGAATGAACCTTAATGTCAGAGATGAAAGCAAGGATGAAGCCGAAGAAGAATATCAAGAAGGAGAAGTTGAAATTGTGAACTAGGAGGAAGAAAGACTTTTTCGGGCGATTTCCAAGATTGGGAAAAGACCTAAGATTGAGGTTACTACATTTTCTGGAAATCTTAACCCAAAGGAATTGATCGACTGGATCAATGAATGTGAGGAATATTTTGAGTATGAAGATGTTGAGGATCCTGATAGGGTCAAATTTGCGAAGGCCAGACTGAAAGGTCATGTGAAGATTTGGTGGCAAGAGATTCAATTGGAGTGAAATAGAAGAGGGAAAGATAAAATCACAAGATGGGATTAGATGGTGGATAAATTGAAGTGACAGTTCATTCCTGTTGATTATGAGCTTGACCTACTAAAGAAAATACAAAGTTTGAAGCAAGCAGGAAGATCTGTTCAAGAGTATAGAGAGGAGTTCTATCGACTCCTCATCAGAATAGGCCATGCAGAAGCTGATAAGGAGAAAGTTGCCTGATACCTTAATGGGTTAAGGCCAAGCATTCAGGAGGAGTTGAATCTGGTTCGAATGAATAGTATTGAGGAGGCATACTAGTTTGCCCTAAAAGTAGAGGAAAATTTGAACAAGAAGTTTGAGAGCAGATAAAATGGAAGAGGTCGTGGTGGAAGATCTGGTGGATAGTCATATGGTGGCCAAAATGAAGATCTGAAAAAGAAGGATGAGGCCAGTAGCATCCAGAATCAGAGAGGAAACAATTCCAATCATTTCCAAGATTAGAATAATAGAGATCAGAGAGGAAGAGGAAGAGGACAAGGATCTGGAAGAGGAGGCTTCCATGGAACATGTTTTCACTATGGAGAAGAAGGTCATAGGGCATTTGAATGTCCTCAGCGCCAAAGCAGAACAGACAGGAGAAATGAAGGCCAGGCTAGAGTTGCACATGTAGATGAAGATGCTAGATCATCAAATTCTGAAGATGCTAAAAGAGGAGAAACACTAATTAACAGAAGAGTCTTGCTGAGTGGTGAGAATGAACTTGAACAAAGGAGGAGCTTGTTTCACACCAGGTGCAAGTGTGAGGGTAAATGTTGTGATGTGATTATCGATAGTGGAAGCACTGACAATTTGGTGTCAGAAGAGATGGTGACAAAGTTAAAGCTCAAGAGATAGAAACACCCACATCCTTATCGAATTGCCTGGGTGCAGGATGACCACAAGGTCATGGTCAGTGAACAGTGCCTGGTAAAGTTCAAGATCAGTGGGTACCAAGATGAGGTACTATGTGATATAATATCTATGGATGCATGTCATATGTTGTTGGGTAGACCATGGCAGTTTGACATATGTGTTGTACATGATGGTCGTGCGAATACTAATTCCCTAACAAAGGATGGAGTGTGACATAAGCTAAAGCCATTGAAGGAGATGGAAGAAAAGGTATGTGGTAATGCAAGAATAACTTTTGTTGATGGAAGAAAATTCCTAGATGGTATGAGGCATGAGCATGTGTGTTTTTCTTTAATTCCAAAAGCTAGTAAAGAAGAAGTAGAGGATGTACCTGTAGAGGTTGCAGATTTGTTGAATGAGTTTCAGGATATTGTATTTGATAATGTACCTGATGGATTACCACCAGTAAGGAAGATCAGTCATCAGATGGATTTGATTCCAAGAGCCAGTTTGCCAAACAAGGTAGCACATAGAATGACACCAACAAAAAGTGAAGAGTTGAACAGATAAGTACATGAGTTGTTACAAAAGGGATTGATTCAGGAGAGCCTGAGTCCATGTGCTGTACCAACAGTATTAGCACCAAAGAAGAATAGAGAATGGAGGATGTCTACAGATTCCAGAGCAATAAACAAGATCACAATCAAGTATAGGTTTCTATTGCCATGAATGGATGATATTATGGACTGTTTGAGTGGAGCTGTGTATTTCTCAAAGATAGATCTAAAGAGTGGATATCACTAGATTCGGATCAGAGAAGGAGATGAATGGAAGACTACCTTCAAGACAAAGGAAGGACTATATGAGTGGTTAGTCATGCCTTTTGGGCTAACCAATGCACCGAGCACTTTCATGCGGCTCATGAACGAGGTTCTGAAAGAATTTCTGGGTAAGTTTGTCATTTTTTACCTAGATGATATTTTGATCTTTAGCAAGACATTGGAGGATCATATGATCCATATTCATATGGTGTTTGGAAAATTGAGAGATGAGAAATTATTAATTAACTTGAAGAAGTGCAGTTTTCTGAAGAAAGAGTTAGTATATTTGGGATTTGTAGTTTCAAGAGAAGGTCTAAAAATGGACCCAGAGAAGGTACAGGCTATCCTTGAATGGCCTACTCCAACGAGTGCTACTGAGGTAAGATCTTTTCATGGTCTAGCTAGTTTTTACAGAAAGTTTATCAAAAAATTTAGTAGTATTTGTGGCCCTTGACTGAGACAATGAGAGGGGATAGAAAAGAGTTTAAGTGGACTAATGGGGTAGAAAAGAGTTTTCAATTGTTGAAACAAAAAGTTACAAAACAAACTATTTTAGCACTTCCAAATTTTAATAAGGTGTTTCAAGTAGATTGTGATGCTAGTGGTACTGCAATAGGAGCTGTTATGAGCCAAGAAGGTAAACTTGTTGCGTATTTCAGTGAGAAGTTAAATGATGCCAAGAGGAAGTATTCTATTTACGATCAGGAATTTTATGCTATAGTTCAGACATTAAAAAAGTGGAGACATTATCTACTTCCTAAGGAGTTTGTTTTGTATACTGATCATCAAGCTTTGCAATATTTGAATAGTCAAGGAAAGTTGAATAAGAGGTATTTGAAATGGGATGAGTTTTTGCAGAGTTATACATTTGTTTTGAAACACAGGAGTGGAAAGTCTAATAGGGTCGTGGATGCTCTTAGCAGAAGGCAACTATTGCTGATAGAGATGCAGATTGAAGTGGTTAGGTTCAAGGAATTCAAGAATTTGTATCCAGAGGATCCTAATTTTGGTGGAGCTTGGAAAGCTTGTAAAGAGCCTGTTACTCTAGACAGGATGAAATGGTTGGATTTCATCATCCAGGATGATATGCTATTCAGAGGGAGTCAGTTGTACATTCTAAGAAGTTCTATGAGGGAGAATCTCATCAAAGAGAAGCATAGTGGAGGATTGGCTAGACATTTTGGTCGAGATAAAACCCTTGCTTTGGTTAGTGAAATTTATTATTGGCCACAGTTGCAGCAAGATGTCAAGAAGTTTGTACAGAGTTGCAAAGTATGTCAGATGGCGAAAGGAGTGAAGAAAAATAAAGGATTGTATCAGCCGTTACTTGTACCAGAGAATCCTTGGGAGGATATTAGTATGGACTTTGTTCTTGGTTTACTGAGGACACAGTGGGGACATGATTCAATTTTTGTAGTAGTTGATAGATTTTTGAAGATGGTACATTTCATTCCATGCAAGAAGACTAATGATGTTGTTCATGTAGCAGAACTATTTTTCAAAGAAGTGGTGAGACTACATAGTTTTCCAAACACCATAGTTTCAGATCAAGATACTAAGTTTGTTGGATATTTCTGGTGGATATTGTGGAAGAAGTTGAAGACAAATTTGAAGTTCAGTTCATCACATCATCCACAGACTGATGGATAGACAGAGGTGGTGTATAGAAGTTTGGGAAATCTGCTGAGATGTTTGGTTGGAGATAAGCCAACAGGATGGGATTTGATTTTACCACAGGTAGAATTTGCATACAATAATTCTGTCAATAGGAGCACTGGTAAATCACCATTCTAGATTGTATATGGAAGTAGTCCAAAAAATGCATCCGAGTTGAGAAAGATAGATAAAGGAGAAATAAGTAGTGCTGAAGTTGAGGATTTTGCAGAACATTTGAAGAAAATCCATGAGGAGGTGAGGAAGCATATTACCAAGATGAATGTGTAGTATAAGAATAAGGCAGATGAGAAAAGGAGGCATAAGGAATTTCAGGTTGGGGATGAAGTCATGGTTCATTTGCGGAAGGAGTGGTTTCTAGTTGGTACATATAACAAGCTGAAAATGAGGAAATTTGGGCCATGTGAGATACTGAAGAAGCATGATTCAGGAAATGCATATGAGGTAGAATTGCCTAGTGAGCTGAATATTTCACCAGTGTTTAACATTTTAGATTTGACAGAGTATCATGAAGGAGGTGTTGAAGATGAGGTTGCAGTAGCACAGTGGAGTATTCCAACAACCAATTTAGATATCAAGGAGATTGAAGACATACTAGACAGTCGTGTTGGCAGAAGGACAAGGAACATGACATATGAAGAGTATTTGGTCAAATGAAAAAGATGACCTGTTGAAGATTCATCATGGCTAACAAAGGAGGAGGTTAACCTTCTTGGTTTTCCTTTGCACACCTGAGTCGTGACAGGGTCACTTCTCAAATTACCCTGGGTGTCTGATGCAGGAGCATCCTGGGTGTAAGAGAAATCTTGCATCACCCAAAAATATTTCTATTTTTGCATTCAATAAGGGTTATCTTGTGCAGAGCCACTATTTATGGAAACTTGCTATTTTTAGTAAGTTGGTCTTACGATCTCAGAATGTTCTAATTTTACATGTGGAGGTTCATATCAGTCATATTAGCCTGCCAGCAAAGTTTCATGGCTAGATCAGGTCTAGTTTTGAAGATATTGAAGATTTTCGGTATTGGCAGCAGGGTACAGAAACTTTGAACTCAGTTTTGAAGGCTTTAGAGGCCCCAGATGAGGTTGAAAATTTGGGTGATGGGTGCTTTGCATGGGTCAAGCTTATAGAGTGCTTCGTGGCATTTCTAAAATGGGGTTATAATAGTCAATCGGGTCAACAGGCGATGACTTATGGTCTTCGGAAGTTGGGTCACCTGAAATGGCAGAAAATAATTTTTCTTCAAAATTTCTGTTTGGGTTTCAAAACTCATTTTGAGCCGACTTTGATGTAATAAATTGTAAAATAAAATAATTCTAAGTTTGGTCGGCCCTAAGGTCTAAATTTCTAGAGCCTTCTCGGGTGGTGGAAATTGCCTATATAAAGAAGGCCCGTAGTGTTGTCTAGGGCAGTTCTGGGTAGTAGATCTGGGTATTGATTCAAGGCTTTGTCCTACAAAATATTGTAAGGGAATGCCCATGTGGCTTTGCATATTGTAATTCTAAAAGTTTGTAATTCCATATTTGTGGAGATAATAAGAAGCCAATTTTCTGTTCTTGCATATTATTGTTGTTGTTTCTCTATTTCTGTTATGTGTTTGTGGTATTAAGGGGAGCACCCTTCATCAATAATACATCATTTCTAAGTATAATATTTGATGGAAATCTCCCTTGTATTATTCTTTGATGGATATCCATACCCTATTCCAAAGCTCCTATTTTGGCACTAGCACGGAGGATGTTGGCAAAGGTTTCAAAACTTGAATATATTCCTGCCAATTACACATCTTTCAAAGTATCTAAATCCTTTTAAAAAAATCCTTTTTTTGCATATCCTATAATCATGGCATTCCATGAAACCATATCTCTTTGAGGCATTTTGTCAAATAGTTCATGCGCCTTGTCTATCTTTCCCTATTTTGCATACATGTCTACCAAAGAACTTGCAACCACAACATTTGATGAAATTCCTCTATCCTTGATGCTTTGACGGATGTACCACCCATGTCTTCTGTAGGATGCAATGATCATATTCCATGAAACCCTCTCATTCTCTTTCATTTGGTCAAAAACTTTACAAGCATCAACCAAACTTCCACACTTTGCATACATATAAATAATCTTATTATGAATTGTGCATTTACCAAATACCCATCATCTGTGAGTGATGAAAGAGTGGACATTTTTTCCCCAGTGAAAGTGTGTTCTTGAGAATGCAGGTTTGCAACAGTTGAAGATATATAGAGGGGTCTTCAGGAGGGTTGTGTGTAGGAAGAAGAATGTGCAATGCATCCTTCAACCGGCCCTCCCGACACAATACTGTAATTTTGAAATGAGTAGTTAATGGAAATGGCATTTTATGATTGTAATTGAAGCTTTTTATTCACCATACTCAAACATTGCCTACCATAGAGACATTGTTAGTAGTAAACCTTTGAGAATTTTCACATGATAGAATACAATCAAGTTTACTGTTTACCTTCTTAGGTTTACAATCTTTCTTGTTTTATTGATTCAACATTTGGAGGAACACTGGTTGAATGTAATAGAATTATTGCAGGTCAAATTTAACTAGACATAATTCTTATTTGTTGGACTATTCTTTTCTTTGTTTTGTATCCTTTTAAGAGACCTTAACTTGGACACTTGTTCATTGGAAACCCTTTTTATGAAGACCTTGAAGTTTAATAATTCTAGCTTAGGTATAGTTAAATTGTCCTTGCTGCCCTAGATTGACATCTTTGTTCAAACCATTGATTACAAACATTTTTTAAGTACTTGAATCTACAATAGAACAACAGTGGTGAATGTGTGATTATTATAATCATATGATTATATGTTATAATATTTATGTAATAAATGTAGTAATGATGGAGTGGTGCATTATTGATATAGGCTCGATGGCTCTTGTCAATGAGCCAATCTATCAATGTGGTGGTGGGAAGTGTGTGTTGAAGACTTCATGGACATGGAGTAATCTTGGAGGATAATTTTGGTGCTTCCCAAATAGAAAAAAAGTTAGTAATGTGTATATATTTAATGTTTCTAATGTAAATACTATTCATTATATTGTCAGAACTAATGTAGATTGGGCATCACAGGGATAATGGCTGTAGATACTTTAGTTGGGTTGATGAAAACTCATCTACATCTATCCACCCATCTCCACTTATCTGCAATGAAGGATTTGAGTGCAAAATGTGTCAGGCTAGGGAAAATGCTGAAATTATATTTTTATGATGCCTTCTCTATATTGTAATCGCATATCTTTGTTGCAACCATATGTGGAGATGAGCTCAGGAATTAGTCACTTTAGTATTTTCATATCATAACTAATATTTTAATATGTATATGGCATAACTTCTCTTTGCCTCAAGTGTGCATATATATGGTTTACATTGTTTTTACAATAATTCTTCATGTTTATGGCTTAGGTGAGCCCCAATCTTCTATCAATCATTTCCATTTAAGGCTTATCATTTCCATTAAGGTATACATTCAAAATTTGATTATAATAAGATCAATATATGATCAAAATAATATCATATGACCATGGAGGAAGGAAGATTTGACATAAAATATATGAAGGCTACTTAGTTTATCGTAGGGATAGAGATAATTTAATTTTAACTTTGGTTGTGTTAAAGGAACTATGTTGACTTTATTTTGTAGTTGTTTAACATGAAATTTTGTAGATTAATAGGAGTTCACATTTTTATGGGAATGTATCATTCAATTGAGCATTAATACCCATCTATATCTCATGAGATGAACATAACTCATGTACCTCATGCTAGTGTGCTTGCATACCTTGTATACAATATTTTGCATTAGACTAGACATTATCTAAATAGTGAGTATTTATATAAAGTTCTTGAAGATCGAAGACCCAAGTGGAGAATGCCAAAATTGATAATAGTGACAACCCTCATAGGTGGTTGGATAATGTCTAGTCTAATCCAAGGGCACTAGCATGAGGTACATGAGTTATGTTCATTTCACTAGATATAAATGGGCATTAATGCTCAATTGAATGATACATTTCCATAAAAATGTGAAATCCTATTAATCTTATTCAAATATTATTTAATTCATTACTACATAAAGATATAATATTTTTATATAAATATAGACTAATTAAATAATTGAAAGAGTTTGGATCTGTTAGGAATAACAGTCCACAATACAACTGAGAGGGGGGTGAATCAGTTGTATGATAGAATATTAAACTTTTCAACTTTTAATCTTATCAATATTAGATCCAATGAACATAATGAATGCCAATATAATAACACAAAATTTTGGTTTCCGGTAGACCTAGTTAGAGGTAAAAACCCAGTGGGAATTAACACCCACAAATAATGTACTGAGACTATAGTAATACTTGTTAGAAGATATAGTCCTATTAGGAGCTTATTGAAACATTAAAGTACATAGTCCTTGTTAGAGAATAGACCCTGTTAGGAGTCAAGAACAAAAGAGGGCTCACTGCTCAAGGCTCATTGCCCAAAGAAGGTTAAGTCAACCTTCTAGTTCGCAACAAGTGTATATGAAGAAATACACAATCTTTTGAACTATTTTCCAACAATTGTCTTTGCTTGATCAGTTCCAATGAAGTCCACCAATAATCTACTACTCTACATACAACAAACACAAGTTTTCAACCTCCTTATATCACATATATCACATCCATGTCTTTTCCAAAGAAAAGTCCTTTCATTTATACCTTGTTACATTTTACTAAGATTAGGTTAGCCCATAAGGCTTTCCTAATAATAAATAATAAATTTACAATGATTACATTACAAGATACTCATGCATTAGAAATATCCAACAATCTCCCCCTTTGGCATTGATGTCAACAGATGGGAAAATATTTATCCCAAAGTTGTATCAACCCAAAAGTCCTTCAGCTAAACAATCTCCCCAATCAGTGAGGATTTTCTCATAAAAAAACTTCCCTTTTGACAACAATGGCAAACGGTGCCATGGGGCTTCAACTGCCTTCACATATAAACTTTCTCCTATGATCACTCCCCCTAAGGAGTAGATCCCTACATCCAGTCTAGAAAAAAAGGCTCTGAACACTTCTGGACTGATGCATCTCTACATCATTTAGATTTGACTAGGAGGGACCTATACCCCTAGCATACCTCTGAGATATTCAAAGGCATCTTTTGGTAGTGTCTTTTTTAAGATGTTTGCAATCTTCTCTTTTTTACTAATATATTATGATTTGATTTCTTTTTATGCAACCTTGTCTCTCAAGAAGTGATACTTGATAGAAATATGTTTAGTTTTGGAATGCATCACCAGATTCTTTGACATGTTTACTGTAATGGTGTTGTCACAATGAATAACCACAAGCTCTTCAAAAGTTATTCCAATGCATGTCAGCATTTGTTTCATCCAAATAATCTAAGTGCAATTTATAATAGCAACAACATACTCTGATTCAACAATAGACTGTGCTATAGAGTCTTGTTTCTTGCTTATCCAAGAAACCAACTTTTTCCCAAGGAAACATGCACCACCACTGGTACTTTTTCTGTCATCAATATTTCATACCCAATCAGCATCAGTATAAGCATGAAGTTCAAAACTATCATTCCTGTCATACCATAAACCATAGTCTATGGTCCCTCTGAGATACCTCAGTATCCTTTTCACAGTAGCTAGATGTGTCTCTTTCAGTTCTGCCTGATATCTAGCCACAATTCTGATAGCATTAGCAATATCCAGTCTAGTATGAGTCAGGTATTGTAACCCTCCAACCATTGACCTATACAAAGTCTGAAAAACACATTTTGATTCATCATCAATTATTAGCTTGTTGCTAATTACCATAGGTGTTCCTACTGGTTTACAATCTTCCATTCCAAATTTCTTGAGCAATTCTTTGAGATACTTGGTTTGAGAAATGAAAATACCATTCTCATTCTGAGTTATTTTCAATCCAAGAAAGAATTTCATTTCACCTATCATGGACATCTCAAATTTATTTTCCATCTCTTTAGCAAACTTTTTACATAGATCATCATTGCCTCCAAAGATAATGTCATCCACAAATACTTATACTATCAGGATTCCATCTTTAGTAGTTCTTAAATATAAATGATTGTCCACATTACCTTTTCTAAATCCAAGTCCAAGTAGATACTTGTCCAACCTTGCATTTCAAGCCCTATGAGCTTTCTTCAATCCATACAAGGCTTTCTTCAATTTGCACACCATGTCTTTGTCTTCGCATAGAGGAAATCCATTTGGTTGTTCTATGTATACTTCTTCTTCAAGATATCCATTCAGAAATGCAGATTGAACATCCATCTGATACACTTTGAAGTTTTTGTGTGCAGCATAAGATAGGAATAATCTTACTATCTCTATTATAGCAATAGGAGAAAATGTTTCTTCAAATGCTATGCCTTCTTGCCATGAGTATCCGTTACACACTAGTTTTTCTCTGTTCCTTACAACTGTTCCTTCTTCATCCATTTTGTTTCTAAAGACCCATTTTGTTCCTATAACATTTTTATTTTTGGGTCTTGGAACCAATTCCCAAGTATTATTTTTCTTTATCTGATCCAATTCTTCTTTCATGGCATTTATCCAAGATTCATCTTTAAAGGCTTCATCTGTAGTTTTTGGCTCAACTTGAGAAATCAAACATATCTATTCTTTAACCTTAGATCTAGTTAGCACTCCCTGACTGGTATTGCCAATAATTTGATTTTCAGGATGGTTATTTTTTACATACCTTGGAGTTTTAGTAGTCTTAGTAGTCTTGCTTGTAGCAGCATCACAAGCCTCTTTTTCACTTTCTTCCTCAACATGTACTTCTTCTTTTGCAATAGCAGTGGTTTCTTTTATCTTTGATATTTGACTTCTGTCATACATTATTTCCTGTATTTGAAATTTCTCATCTATTCTTACATTGTTACTTTCAACCATCTTCCTCATTCTTAGATTGAAACATTTGTATGCCTTTATTTTAACAGAGTAACCAAGGATGATACCTTCATCACTTCTAGCATCAAACTTCCCTATCTCATCATCCCTTTTGATATAACATTTTCTACCAAAAATTCTAAAATATTTCACAGTAGGAGTATGATCAAACCATAGTTGATAGGGAGCCTTACTTGTACCTTCTCTAATTTGAATTCTATTTAATGTGTACACTTTTGTTCCAACAACCTCTCTCCAATGTACATGAGATACATTTCCTTCAATCAACATTGTCCTTGCAGCATCAAGTATAGTCCCGTTTCTTCACTCTACTATCCCATTCTTTTGTGGAGTCCTAGGAGTAGATGTTTGTCTTTTTATCCCATGCTCTTCATAGTCTGAATTGAATAAATCTGATGTAAACTCTCCACCTCTGTATGATCTTAAACACTTAATTTTCAGTCCTAATTCATTCTCTACCTTTGCTTTAAATAACTTGAATTTGTCAAATGCTTTTGATTTCTATCTCAAATAAGTAATCCACATCATTATAGAAAAGTTATCAACAAAGAGTATAAAACACCTTTCACCATAGGATGACTTTGTTCTTGTAGGTCCACACAGATCTGTATGTATGAAATCCAACTTTCCTAGAAGGTTTGACAATATTTGGTAGATCTCTTACTGCATTAGCCATACTTTCCTTCATAATGTTGTCAAAGTTAACATGACAAAATATTCTATGCCATAACCAACTATCATCTACCTTCACAACAAAAAAAGAGGCTCCAAATGTGTTTAGTTCAAATACATTACCTCTAGATCTTGAACCGGTAGCAATGAATTTTCCTTCCTTTCTTTTGATAAAGCATTTACCATTAACAAAACTTAACTGGAATTATTTATCCATTAACTATCCAACACTCAACAAATTATGTTTCAGTCCTTCAACAAGTAGTACATTGTCTATATTAGTCTTTCCATCTAGAGTGATGGATCCTACTCCTATGATGTATTTTAGGAGGTTTTCCCCAAACCTTACAGCACCTCCATCATAATTTACTAATTTAAAAAACTTGTTCTTATCATTAGTCATGTGATGAGAACATCCACTATCAATTATCCATTTAGTTTTCTTGTCAACATGAAATACTAAGGATTTTTCCTCAAGAACTGGTTCATCTTTAATAGAAACAAATCCAATCCCTTCATTGTCTAAATCATCATCATCAGAGATTCCTTCACTAGCCTAATAACATTCTTTGTCTCTCCTAATCTTTGCATAATCAGGTTTGTACTTAGGAATTCTTGAAGGACATCTAGATGCAAAATGAACTATCTTATTGCATGAAAAACATTTCAAAGGTAATTTGCCTTCAAATTTTCCCTTACCTCTTTTCTCTCTTCTAGCTATTAGTGCAACAAGTTCTTTCATCTTCTTTTTTTCTTCCATTATCTTCGCCCATTCCTTAGCATACTCACCAAGCTCTTCTTTGCTTGTGCTCAGAAGTGCAAATACTTTCTTGTGTGCAGATGCTCTAAATGAAGATTCAACTTTAGGAACAACTTCTCCTAATTCTACAGCTTCAAAGGTAGTTAATTTTGCAATCAACATCTCTTTGCTAAAGTTTGGAGTCAGGGGTATAGTTTCTTGAATAGACATTGCCTTGAATTTTTAAGGAGGAAATAGGGATCTGAAAATCTTTGCAATGACTTCATCTTCATCATAAGTACCTACACAATTTTAGATTCCAACTATAGCTTCTATAACCCTTTGAACATAGCCCCTAATGCTTTCATCTTCATTCATTTGTAGCTTTTCCATCTTTGTTTTCCAGTTTTGCAATTTTGCTTGTTTGGTATACTTGTCTCCTTGATAAAGTGCCTCGAGTCTATTCCAAATTTCATGTGTCGAATCTAGATCTTTAATTTTAGAAAAATCAACCTCAGATAGTGCATTGATCAATGCTTCTCTTGCAACCATGTTGCATGAAAATAGCTTCTTTTCATCATAAGTGGCTGACCCCAACTCATTCTTAGCCTTCATAGATTCCTTCTTCTTCACAATAATCCAGTAGTCTATACCGAAACATTAAAAATGTGTTCGCATCTTTTTTTTCCAACTATCAAAATTTTCCAGATCAAACTTAGGACTATCCTTCCTATAGAATGCCATTTTCCAAGATCACCTCAAGCTGTTAAGCTTTCTCTCTAAGGACCACAAGCTCTAATACCAATTTTTAGGAATAACAATCCATAATACAACTGAGAGGGCAGGTGAATTAGTTGTATGATAGAATATTAAACTTTTAAAATTCTAATCTTATCAATACCAGATCCAATGAACACAATGAATGCCAATACAATAACACAAAATTTTTGGTTTCGAGCAAACTCTGTTAAAGGTAAAAACCCCAGTGGGAATTAGCACCCACAAATAATGTATTGAGAGTATAGAAATCCTTGGTAGAAGATATAGCCCTGTTAGGAGCTTATTGAAACATTATAGTACATAGTCCTTGTTAGAGGACAAACCATGTTAGGAGTCAAGAACAAAAGAGGGCTCACCACCCAAAGAAGGTTAAGTCCACCTTCTGGACTCACTAGTTCATGACAAGTGTATATGAAGAAATACACAATCTTTTGAACTATTTTCCAGCAACTGTCTTTGCTTGATTAGTTCCAATGAAGTCCACCAATAATCCTCTACATATAGCACACACAAGTTTTTAACCTCCTTATATCACATATATCATATCAATGTCTTTTCCAAAGAAAAGACCTTTCATTTATACCTTCTTACATTTTACCAAGATTAGGTCAGTCCATAAGGCTTTGCTAATAACAAACAATTACATAATCCCTTGCTAAGATACACATGGTATCTAAAACAAGTTTACAATGATTACATTACAATAATTAAGGGCTGACATCCTTGAATAATTCTTGCCAAAAAAGACACAAACTTCATGTTGGATCTAGGAGAGATAGGTACTGAGAGGGGAGGGGTGAATCAGTGTGTTCAAAACTTTAGTTACAAAACTTTTTTGATCGATGACTGAATACTGTGATAACTGATCAAAATAACTTGAATCTAATTGCATAAGTCAATCATCTAGTTAACTTTAAAAAGTAAAAAATATGACATCAATATGACAATCACATAACATAAGTATTTTGGTAACGCAGAAACCCTTGTTAGAAGGTAAAAACTGCAGTGGGGATGACACCCATAAATTCTTCACTACTGCAGATAGAAAAGGTTTTCCTATTAAGACTACAAGTTTTTATCACTTCTGGTGATCTTACCCTATTAGGAGTAACATATTAGATCAGCTAGATCTACCTAGTTATAGGATTTAACAACACTATATGAAGTGTGTACTTGGTTAAGAGATTTATACAAAGACTATTAAGTCTACTCTATTAAGAGATTTATCAAAACTCTATCACAATTGTCAGAAAGTAATAGGTAAATTATCTGCTAGTTGACAACTTAATTGTCTAAAATAGATCTATAAGTTCTTGTTAAAATATCACCTTATCTGTGATGGTTCTCTACTCTGATCTGCTCGGTTGCCTTGTCTAATTCTGCTCAATCTGAAAACCTTTGTACTCTGTTCTTCTTGGTAAACTGATTGTCTTGAAGATAGACAATTTGTTCAAGTGCTCCGTGATTCATATATATCAGTTCAACAACCTCATAAAATGGTGTGAACATATACAATATATAGTGTTCCATTTTTTTCGCTTAAAGAAAAATTAGGTTACAAAGAAAATCATAACCCTAAGATCTACGGTGCAAAATAACCTAGATCAACTAATACATATATGATAATCATTTCATTTAATGAATATCTTTTATAATAAATGCTCCTCGATCTTGGTAAACCATTTTATGATCTATTATAACCATTTGCATAGAATAATGTGCCATTTTTTTATTATTATGCCATTTACTATGATCATCGGTAAACATTATATAATCTACTCAGTGTACACTGTGATGCTCGATGTTTGCTGATCGTCGGTGTCAGTGTCGCTAGTGCTCGGTTAACTATGTGATGCTTGGTATAAGGCTTTACCGACTATCTCAATGTAAATAGCTGAATGACCTATTTACTGGCCTTTGATACTAATGACAACCTAAAATTCTCAATAGAGATGAACAATCTCTCCCTTTGGCATTAGTATCAAAACTTCATAATGTATATAGACAAACTATTTCTATATAACCCTTATATCTCTGTTATATGCATATCCACTACATAAAATTCTAAGTACAAAAGTACTCCCCCTCGATGCATGCTCCTAGTATTATGTAATATACATATCAAAAATATATTGTTTGGTATATACATGTTTTCCCCCTTTTTGATAATAATGCCAAAAACCAAAAAAATATGTAATGTATACTTACATTTTATCAAAAATGTGCTGATGGGTTTTCTTCACAGACTCCAAGAGGTTTTCCCATTCCTCTTTCAAGTTGGTAAGAGCAATTTTCTCAAGACTAAATTGTGCATGCATGTCAAAGATATTTTCCAACATTGAAATCTCTGGTGTTGCCACAAGTTGCTCAGCTTTGATAGTATGTGTTTCAAAATTCTTCAGGTAAGGAGTGAGTTCTTTCTGTAACTTTGTGACCTGATCGGTGATGTGCTCTTCCTATTTTCTTAAGTCTATTATCAGCCACTGGAGTTCCTGAACTCGGTTAATGTGCTTTAAGAAAGTAGTTGGCTCAATGATAGCTACTTGTGTACTCAACTTGATTTCTTCTTCTAAACCTTTTATCTTTTCATTGATTTCTACAATGAAGGTGTCCATAGTACAAAGCTTTATTAGCAGTTGACAGATTACTTGGGTGATAGATTTTACCTCAATAATGACCTCAGATAATTTCACCTTGTTTAGTGCCACTTTAGTGCTAATCCTTTCTGCCAATTTATGTTGAATCTTTGACTCTATCCATTCTTCTATTCTTTTGTCTATGTCTATATCAGGGGCATTGATTCTATTGGTGAGGTTGGCAAGTTGATCTAAAATGGGAGTATTCTCATCAATGTTTGTTTCTGATACTATCTATTGTAGAATATCCCTTACATCATTTAACACTTCTTTACATTTTTGTTCTTGCCTCAATTTTTCTTGTGTCACTTTCCTCGAACATAACTCCCCATACCGACTTAGTTCCTCAGGGCTTAGAGTTCTTGGCTCACATTCGAGTATAAAAATAACTTCATCAATGGTGACCGATTTCTTTTTCTTCTTCGGGGCTAGAGGTGACTTCTTTTCACTTACAACAATAGATTTTTCTTCACTCCTCGAAGTATCTTTGCCAGTTGACACTACTTCATCCTTCTTCTACTCCTCGGTAGATTGAGTGGGAGTCTCGGTGGTAGTGTCAGGATGGTTCACCTCGGTTGACTTGGTTTCTTTAGGTTCCTTCTATTCTGTAGACTGTGCCTCTGGTTTGACAGGCTCATTTGTATCGGCAGGTTTCTCAAGTGCCTAAATCTCAGTTGTATCTTTGGTTGGCTTAGGATGAGAGACATCAGGTTGTACTTGTGAAATTATTTCAGTGGCCTCTACAAGTACAAGTAGTTCACCTGGTAGAGATGTACACACATTGTCAATGTTTAATGCTTCATCTTTGTATTGTGTAATTATTACATCTTCATCATCCTTATCATCAGGATCACTATTAGTGATGTCCTCAATGAGTGCATCATCATCTATTTTCTTTTGCAAGTGGATCTTAGCTTGATTCGGTGCATCTTGTGAAACTTTGATTGCTTCCTTTTGCTCAGTGATATCAATTACCTCAGTAACTAGTATACCGGTGTCTTCTATTTTCTTGCCTATATTATCATCAATGAAAATACTTTTACCTTTTGAATGGTGTCTCTTTTTACATAATTTCAGGAATGCTTCCTATTCAGCTTTCTCTTCTACTTTCAAAATTGATGTCCATAGGGAGTCACATACGACATCCATATCATCTACATTTTCATCCATAATCTGCATAGCTCTATTCTTGACTGAAAATCTAGGTTGATACCTTGTCATGTATTCACTTACCTCAGCATAGCTAAAGTGAGTGGCTGCATGACCTAGAGAGTGTTCTCTTTTTCTTTTCTCTCTATCTAAAGTAATAGCCCATCTTTCACTTATTTTATCATCAAGTTCCTTTGGCAGTTGACATGCAAATTCCATTGGTACTCTTTTGAACTTGATCATCATTTGAACAATAGCATGTTCTATCTTTGTCTTGTCCTCAATTAACATATTGTTGAATTTGCCTATGCCGGGATCATTAAGATTTCCATTCTCAATTATATCTTCAATTATTTCTTCTATGGTACTATCCCTATTACAAACTAGCTAAAATTGATCAAGGTCATTATCAGTGTTAGTCTCCTCTATGTCTTCCTTACTCCTTATGTATTTCCTCTTTTTCTTTGATGATTCAGCTACCTTCTTGTTCTTTCTCTTGATGTATTTCTTTGTCGGTGTGGCTGCTCTCCTTTTTGCAAATTTTTATGCTTCTTCTTTCTGCTCAGTTGATTGGGATGTAGTTTCTGAACATGTCCTCCTTCCTTCAGGTTCTGGTAGCTAAGTATCTTTTTCATCAGTTATGGGAATTTGAGTTTCTTCTTCATCATTGGTGGGAGGAACTAGTGTGTTATCCTTTTCTTTGTCTGACTCGGTCTCCTCGCTATCATAGGGTTTATCACCCAGCTGTAACTAATCTTTGGTTGCTTCATCAACCGGCGACTCCTTATGTGAGTCAGATGTAGTTCCATATCTTGCTAAGAGATCCTTTTTCATTTTCTTTTCCCTTCTTGACATTTTACCAATCTCAATGTCCGTTGAGATTCTAGACTTAGCTTCCTCCTGCACTCCAAACCTACTGGTAGTGATGTCAATTGGTAATGCTAGCAATGCATTGATAGATTTTAGTGTGAAATCATGATTCATTTCATACCCCATTTGTGCTAGCCATTTTGTTCTCAGTTCTACTACCTTTATCATTGAGTGGTTTGTGCATACCACAAAGCATATGTCATCTTCAAATTTTCTTACTAACTCTTTTGGAATTCTGCTTCTTTGTTGCATTCTTGTTTGAAATTCCTTGAAATATGCATGAAACTCCTTGTTCACATTATCTCCTAGACTTCTCATCATATCACCGATTTGGGCATTTATCAGTCTATCCGATTACCAGTTAACTTTTCCAATACCCGGTACATATTTTTGCAAATAGAGGAATGTACAGACAAGCAGTGATCCGTACTTACATGTATTGGAATTCTTTTCTTTTATTGTCTTCATGTTGTCATGTAGTTGGTGCAGTAGTAACTTAGCAAGATCAATCTGGTGATCTTTCTTTACAATTTTGTAAGCCATGTCCATGGCACTGCAGGGTACACTATTTGGTCTGCTTGATTGAAATATCTTGTACCCAATGACATGAGCTACAAATCTTACCACTGGATCTTTGATAGTTGAAATCTTTAGTGCCCTACCATCCCATTGAGCTCCAATGTTCTTTTCTACATCAGGATGAGACAAACTTTGAAATGCTTTGGCTTTGTCAGTTGTAGGGTACCTAGTAACCCTACTGATAATCTTCTTGGTGACCTCAATCGGTTTGTCTAGATAGAATTTTCCATCATGGAATCTACTAAGCATGACTCATATCCAGTCATTGTGAAATGATTGCAAGAAGTATGTTAAACACCATAACCCTAATTCCTCAATCTTCTTATGCTCGGGTTTGATCTTACCATCCAGTCCATAGACTTGCTGATAAGCTAGTATAGTCTCAAAGTCACATAATTCACCGATCTTGTAGTGAATGTAAGCCCTCACATCTTTTGTTAACAAAACCTTATCAGGAATACTAGAGAATGCACCCATATCATCCATTTGTGCTATGACCTTAGGATGCAATTTGAATTTCTCCTCAGCAAAGTGTGCCCTAACAATTAGTTTCACTTCCTCCTCAACATTCTGTGATTTTCTTGCATTTGAAGACAATGCCATAAATTATTTCTAGGGTTTTGGCAAGCAAATAGATAATCAATGTTCGGTAGGTGGATGAACTTATAGTTTTTTTCAAAGAATTGTCATCTGTTCGATCTAGTTACTTTGAATCTATTCTAAAAATTGTTAGCTTGAGCTCTTCTCTATAAAATATCCTTTCTTCAAAATCGTGATGTAACAATGAACTCTATTTCCATGTATATATAGGGTTTTCTAAAATTCCCGCTCAAACTTTGATGCATTAAATGTGCGACCTAACTTTTGGTACGAGACAGTTGTCATCTCGATAAAGTCTTTAGCTCGGTTAACATAGAGTTTCTTCCTCGGTTTGAAATTTTGTCGGTTGACCTTGCATAATGATTACTGACGGGTAACCAACTCATGTTTCCCTTTACTGACAAGATGTCATTCTCAAACTTATAATATATAAACCATAGTGCATCTTTATTCATGTAGATTTGGTATATGTACATCATATATAAGGAACTGTATGTAAAATATGATCATTTGAAATGTCAGTTCCATACATACCTTTGTCATCTTAAGTGGAGGTACCGATGTCACCCAATCTAGTGGATGAGGTTTCACTGACAGTGTTACTTGACTCAGCCTTCTCATTAGATGCCTTCTTCCACATTGTGTTCCTTAACTTTGTAATTTTTGCAATGTTATATCAATTCTCAAATATATGGTTTTCATCAGGTGCTCGGTCTCTGCAGTTCTTGCTTACATGACTGACCTTGTGACAGTGCATACATGCCATTCCTGCATTTGTCTAGTTACTTGATTTTCCAATCTGATTCTTTCTATAATAGTTTTCTACAATATGTCCATATTGACCACATGCAGTACAATTAGTCCATGTATTATAATCCCAAACATATGAGTTACCCTGTCTCTTCGGTTGATATGGTTTTCATTGAAGTTTCTCTTTAGGTGTCCAAACCTACTTCATTTTTGCCTTACACTCCCTTGCAGTGTGTCCATACTTATTAAAAGTATAACATATTTTCTCCTCAGTGGTGTTATTAGTAATGTCATTCTTCTTTTCTCTGCATTCATAAGCTAGATGTCCAAACTTACCATAGTAATAGCAATATCCATTGAACTTAGGAATGACAGGAGGTTTACCTTGTGCTTTGCTTCTGCACACATTAGATGTATGTCCTAATTTTCCATAGTGGTAACATGTCAATACTTTAGGTTTTTGACTTTGATTTTTGTTGACTCCTTTAGCTTGTTGTGATGATTCTCCTTCACCAGTGTAGCCTATATCGGCTTTTCTTTCGAATCTCCTCTGATTAGTCAGAAAATCATCAATCTTTTTAGAGATGTCCTTGGCTAACTTCATTATCTCATTGTGTTGCTTTTGTGTTTTTATTTCATTTCTTAGTTTTTCATTATCTTCTCTAAGTGTTGCTACATCTTCAAGTCTTCTTGATAATTCTCCATTTACTTGGTTCATTTCTTGATTAACTGTCATCATCTGATTTGACACTTGGAAGTGACGATCAGTGAGTCTATGGATTTCACTTTCTTTTTCTTGAATTTGTTCAATCATTAGTCTTCGGTCTTCAATAGCTAGATTTTGATTTTGTTTAGCTTCTCTACCATTGTTCATGATTTCCACCATTATCACCATTTGAGATTCATGACCGATTTGAAGTGCTTTCACTTGCTCGGATAAATGCTGATTCTTTTCAGATAGCTCAGAGATTATGCTTTCAAATCTGTCAGAAATGCTTCCAGAGCTTGATCCAATATGATGAAATATGTCATCAATAGGTTATTCATGATAACTTATTTCATTCTGCTGAATTGCAAGGTTCTTTCTTTCAACCAATAATTTCTTTAGTTCTTCCTTGGCTTGTTTGTATTGTTCCACAAACATCTGCATTTGTATCTTCTGATTCTCAATAGCCTTATCAAGCTTGTATCCCTCCATGACTTAGATCTTTTCCCTTCAGTGGTTAAACTATTCAACAAGAGAACCACACTCTGATACCAATTGTTGGAGTTAGGAGAGATAGATACTGAGAGGGGAGGGGTGAATCAATGCCTTCAAAACTTTAGTTACAAAATTTTTCTGATCTATGACTGAATACTGTGATAACCAATCAAAATAACTTGAATCTAATTGCATAAGTCAATCATCTAGTTAACTTAAGAAAGTAAACAATATGAAATCAATATGAAAATCACATAACACAAGTATTTTGGTAATGCAGAAACCCTTGTTAGAAGGTAAAAACTGCGGTGGGGATGACACCCACAAATTCTTCACTACTGTAGATAGAAAAGGTTTGCCTATTAAGGCTACAAGTTTTGATCACTTCTGATGATCTTACCCTATTAGGAGTAACATATTAGATTATCTAGATCTACCTAGTTATAGGATTTAATGACACTATATGAAGTGTGTACTCAGTTAAGAGAT